>JAJPUD010001565.1:68366-107159 GCA_023553655.1 Myrmecobius fasciatus
AAAATTGGAAACTAGTGTGGAAGAAATTAGGGCTTGACCCATACCTAACACCACATACCAAGATAAGATCTAAATGGGTTCATGATCTAGATATAAAGAGGGACTTTGTAAGCAAGTTAGAGGAACATAATATAGTTTATCTCTCAGACCTGGGGAGATGGAACAAATTTATGTCCAAAGAAGACCTGGAACTCCTAATTGAACACCAGATGGATAATTTTGACTATATTAAGTTAAAAAGTTTCTGTACAAACAAAACAAATGCAGACAAGATTAGGAGGGAAGCATCAAATTGGGAAATCATCTTTACATTTAATGGTTCTGATAAAGGCCTCATTTCTAAAATATATAGAGAATTGTCTCATATATATAAGAATTCAAGCCACTCTTCAATAGATAAGTGGTCAAGGGATATGAACAGACAATTTTCAGATGATGAAATTAAAACCATCTCTAGTCATATGAAAAGTTGCTCCAAATCACTATTGATCAGAGAAATGCAAATTAAGACAACTCTGAGATACCACTACACACCTGTGAGATTGGCTAAAATGACAGGAAAAGATAACGATGAATGTTGGAGGGGATGTGGGAGGGCTGGGACACTAATACATTGTTGGTGGAACTGTGAATGGATCCAACCATTCTGGAGAGCAATTTGGAACTATGCTCAAAAAGTTATCAAACTGTGCATACCCTTTGACCCAGCAGTGTTTCTACTGGGCATATATCCCAAAGAGATCTTAGAGGAGGGAAAGGGAGCCACATGTGCAAGAATGTTTGTGGCAGCCCTTTTTGTAGTGGCTAGAAACTGGAAACTGAAGGGATGCCCATCTATTGGATAGTGGCTGAATAAATTATGGTACATGAATGTTATGGAATATCATTGTTCTGTAAGAAATGACCAGCAGGACGATTTCAGAGAGGCCTGGAGGGACTTGCATGAACTGATGCTGAGTGAAACGAGCAGAACCAGGAGATCATCATACACACCAACAACAGTATTACATGATGATCAATTCTGATGGACATGGCTCTCTGCAACAAAGAATTGTCTCAAACCGGTTCCAAGTGTTCACTGAAGAAAACCATATACACCCAGAAAGAGGGACATGAAATATGGACCACAACGTAACATTTTCATGATCTCTATTGACATTTGCTTGCATTGTGTTGCCTTTCTCTGATTCTTTTTTTTTTCTTGTAGATAGGATTTTTCTTGCATAACTTCTCAAGCATTTCAACATTATTAACGTGTAGTGGACTTCCTGCCATCTAGGGGAGGGGAGGGGCTGGGGGTAAAAGTTGTAATGGAAAGCTTTGTAAAGATCAATGCTGGGGAACTACCCATACATATGTTATACAAATAAAAAGCTTTAATAATAAAAGAAAAGAAATGAATGAAATACAAGAGACCACTTGAATGGAAAAAGAAAATGAAAGCAGATAGTGAGATCTGTCTTCATTATTGTGTCTCTTATTTGGTTTCTGTTACCTTATCCATACTGATTAAAATCTCATAATCCATATCTAAAGATTTGGGGGAGAAAGGGAGGGACTGATCTCCAGCAAACAAGTTCCTTTGGATAGTTAGATCATTGTGCTGAAGGAATTTTCTTATATTGAAATGTAGTGTTTTTGATGGGGTCTTCAGGCCTTTGGTATTTCAATGGACTTATGATCCTATCAATGTGGATACTCCTTGTAGAACACATATTACCAGTCCATGCCAGCTGATGGTTATCATATTGCTGGGCCACCCATTTCATTTCCATATTCTGAACAATAATAGTCTGAAAATTAAGATGTTTTCCTCTACTTGTCTTTTTCCTATGTGGATAGTTAACTCAGGCTCTATGTCATAGGGATTGATGCAAAGAACAGATAATCCCAAAAGATACACATCTTGAGGACTTTACCATTTATAAAGGATTCATCTTTCATTTGAATTCTGTGCTAGGCAGTGGCAACCATCTTTGTCAAGCACTTTTTGTTTTAATTCATTTTAATTTTAATTGATAGATAATCCAAAACAATCCTTTTATAAAAATTATTTTAATGATCATCACATTTAAAGAAGGGAACTTGTTAATGAATAAACAATTTTTAAGAATCAAGAAAAAATAAGCACAAAGAGATTTTTCTTTTTTCTGTACTTTTCAGTCAACTATGTGACTGTCATGACATGGTCTGCTATAAAATCTCATTTGTGAAAGCCTGTCTGTTCCCTTCTCATATTTTCACCTAGGATGCCCTTCATATGTGTGCAAATTAATCTCATAAAGATTTTGTAGAGATGAGAAAGCAGGCATATGGTCCTTTGATGAATCTATAAATATCCTGTGTCACTTCCTCGTTTCAGAATATCCTATCCCCTCAATCAAAGAGGCAACCTAAATAACTTATACTTGAAATAAAACAAAATCATTTTCAAGAAAACTTCATTTCTAGGACTTCTTGTCCTAGAAGATTTATCAGCTTATAAGACTAAACCTAACAAGTCAACAGGAGTATAATCAACTATCTATTGCTAATCAATTCAAAGAATGAATTGTCTGGACTGCCTTGGCAGAAGTTATTTGAGTACTGGATTTCTAGTTAGAAGAGGTGAGTTCAAGTCTTGATTAGCTGTGTGGTTATGGATGTCAACAATATCATCTCTCTCTTTTTTTTTTTTTGAAATTTAGGGAAAAAAATTTTAGCTCTTTACTTTCAAAATATATGCATAGTTTTAACATTCACCTTTGTAAAAACTTGTGTTCCAAATTTTTTCTCCTTTTCTTCTACCCACCCCTTCCCTTAGACAGCAAGTAATCCAATATATGTTAAACATGTATAACTCTTCTATACATTTTCCCACACATCATGCTGTACAAGAAAAATCCAATCAAAAAGGGGAAAAAATGAGAAAGAAAACAAAAAGCAGGAAACAACAAATGAAAATACTATGTTATGATCCACATTCAGTTCCCATGTCCTCTCTTTGGATGCAGATGGCTCTCTCCCATCACAAGTTTATTGGAACTGGCCTTAATCAACTCATTGTTGAAAAGAGCCACGTCCATCAGAATTGATCATCATATAATCTTGCTGTTACACTGTACCATGATCTCCTGGTTCTGCTAATTTCACTTAGCAGCAGTTCAGTCCTCTCTGAAATGATCCTGCTGGTCATTTCTCAGAGAACAATGATATTCCATAATGTTAATATACCATAACTTGCTATTTTAATCCTCTTTTAATCCATAGTTTCCAGTTCCTTACCACTACATTTTTGCACATATGGGTCTTTTCCCCTTTTTTATGATCTCTCTGAGGTACAGGCCCCTAGATACACTGCAGGATGTGCAGTTTGATAGCCCTTTGGGCATAGTTCAAAATTGCTCTCCAGAATGGTTGGATCAGTTCATAACTCTTAACAACAATATATTAGTGTCCCAGTTTTCCCACATCCCCTTCAACATATATCAAATAATATCCTTTTTTACCTCATCTTTCAGGGATAATAATCATAATGTTTACTTTGTAAAATTGCTAAGGGAATAAAATAAAGGGATATAAGAAGACTGAATCTCCCTTGAGATACCTAACATGTCATAAGACACATCATAACTTCTTAGAGACTCAGTTTCTTTATATGAAAAATGGATATGACAATACTCACAAGGCTGTAGTTAGGAAAGCATCTTAAATGAATTGTGGTGTAGTGGATAAAGGGCAGTATTTGTTATGGGGGGAGAATGAAAACAGGATTTTTGTAGGTGTCAGTTGCCCTCAGAGTCAGTTACCTAAACCCCAGCGAGGCAGAATATCAGAGCGAGGAGAATGCCTAAGGTCAGACAGGGTGGTAAGATAATTCCCAAAGAAAACTGGGACACTAATACATTGTTGGTGGAACTGTGAACGGATCCAACCATTCTAGAAAGCAATCTGGAACTCTGCTCAAAAAGTTATCAAACTGTACATACCCTTTGACCCAGCAGTGTTTCTACTGGGCCTATATCCCAAAGAGATCTTAGAGGAGGGAAAGGGACCCACATGTGCAAGAATGTTTGTGGCAGCCCTTTTTGTAGTGGCTAGAAACTGGAAACTGAAGGGATGCCCATCAATTGGAGAGTGGCTGAATAAATTATGGTATATGAATGTTATGGAATATTATTGCTCTTTAAGAAACGACCAGCAGGACGATTTCAGAGAGGCCTGGACAGACTTGCATGAACTGATGCTCAGTGAAGTGAGCAGAACCAGGAGATCGTTGTACACGGCAACAACAATACTATATGAGGATCAGTTCTAAGGGACATGGCTCTCTTCAACAATGAAATGTTTCAAACCACTTCCAATTGTTCAGTGAAGAAAGCCATATACATCCAGAGAGAGGGATGTGAAATGTGGACCACAACATAACACTTTCATGTTCTCTATTGAGGTTTGCTTGCATTGTATTTCCTTTATTGGATTATTCTTTCTCTTGTAGATACGATTTTTCTTGCACAACAATAAGTGTGGAAATATGTATACATATATTCCATTTGTCAAATATTTTAACATCATGTAGTGGATATCCTACCATATAGAGGAGGGGTGGGGACCGGGGGGGGGGGAGTTTGTAACAGAAAGTTTTGTAAGGGTCATTGTTTAAGAATTACCCATACATATGTTTTGCAAATAAAAAGCCTTAATAAAAATTTTTAAAAAAAGATAATTCCCAAAGATCAAGGGAAGGACAGCAGCAGGCTAAGTATGGCAATGATGTGAGAGACCTGCTAGGCCATCTTGAAGAACAGGCATCCTGAGTCAAGTTCTCAGGTGGATCTAGCTGCTGGCTTTGAGATTCTGGAACCCAACCAAGGATTATATGAACTTTGGAATCACAATCAGCCACGTGCTAGCTTTCCTAATTATTTCTGGTTTTATGTTAAAGCTGCTTCTAAGACACATTAGTGGCTATGCAAGGGTTAAGTTTGGAGTTATTAAAAAAGGGAGGGCGCTACACCAATAAACAGAAATAATTCCATAGCTTTAGTGGTCTTCCAATCACAAAGTTTATACTGTAATAACTCTCAAAAACAGAGACAGCCAGAAGACTTACAGAATGCTAGAGGTGGAAAGAATGTAGATAATGGAAGGATATTTTTGAAACCTTTATAATTTCTCTAAAGTCGTCTAAAGTCGTCTAAAAGTCATCTAAAGACAACTATTTCTACGGCCTAAAAACCCTTTGCCTGAACTTTTCCTTTTAGACAAATGGGAAAAGCAAAGGTGATATAGCCTTCCTCTGAAAGGAAATAACTCTTGTTTAGATCATATAAATACCACCTTCCCATTCACTTGATGTGATCCGCACCAAGATCTAGATCACACCAACATCTACCTGGAAACAGTGTTTTTTCTTGAAATTCAAGATCAAGATAGTGATCACAGGAAAGAATTCTTAATGGTTTGGTAGTCCAGAAAGTCCAGAAAGAAAATTAGTGGTGATTATTTTGGTATACTAACTCCAATTTGTATTTTAAAATATTATGATCTTTTTCTCATTTGAGGTTCATTTAAGTGTTACCTAAAATACTCTTGGGGCTAAAAGACATGGTGGAAAGCATAAGAGACTATACCAATTAGAACAGCTCCTTCTTCCTCTCCTCTTTCTCCTCCTTTCTCTCCCTCTTCTTCCTCCATCTCCTTCTCTCTCTCTTTCTCTCTCTCTCTCTCTCTCCTCTCCATCCCTCTCTTTCTCCCTCTCTCTTTCTGTTTGTCTGTCTGTCTTTCTCAGAAATGGCTTGGATATATATTCAATAAAGTTTTTTGTCTGCTCTTTTGAGCAGACAAACCAAAATAAGTGTTCATTGTTACTTTTTTTTTGTTTAGTCCATTCTCTTCATTTTACCTGTTGATAATATTTGTTCATGTGTGAATGCCACTAGTCAGTGTTCAGTTTAATCTATATTATCAAACTGCATTGTCTCATCTTCATTATACAATGTAATCTTAAAGATCTTGTGGAGTGATCATTTTTCCAGAGATAGGCTTATGGTAGTATTTGAATTTGTTTGATTGTTTTTTTTTAAACTAGCATTGACTGTTTTGTCTTTCAGTGGGACAAAAGAAATCCTTAGCTCCATGAGACACATTGTCTGCTTCTTGTCACTTTATATCAACTGGCACATGTCAAAGAATGTCACAGAAGGCTGCCACCTGCCATTATCGGACATAGCACATCAAGCACTTAAAAAATAATCCATTTCAGCAGCAAACATTAGGAAATGTTCTCTCACCAACAGCAATGCCATTTTCCTCCCTGCAAATAGATGGAAGAAAAACCCATTTCTTTATATAAATGTCATCTCTACTTTTTAAAGCATCATCGTCACCACTTCTATTTCCATCTTCAGACACACAATGGACCAATCTATTTGTTACTTGAAGATCATAGTGCAGGTAATTTTTGTAAAAACTGCCTAAAAGTCACATTTAGCCATTTTTGGTATACTAGTATAACACCACTTGTAAAAATGATTATTACTACCTGAGACAATTTGCCTCTAAAGATGAAGGATGATGACTTAAGAAGTATGTTATTTGTGATTCCTTCTATCATAGTTCCAAGGCATAAAATACAAAAGTAAGGTGAAACATGACTTTTTTTTTTCATTTCAGCTTAACTGACAGTAGAATTTGTTATATTTGGAAGTTAACAGCAGTACTCAGTACTAAGAATCACAAAACTTTGGATGGAACCATAAGGATCATATGGTATGGTAAAAATTCTTGCTTTGCAAATGAGGAAAAGAAAGATGAAATTATTTGCTCAAAGTCATCAATTACAAATCTGAATTAGAACTGACTTTGAATTCAAGATAATTTTCACATATATCAGGCTGCCTCTAATCATCACCCACTTTTAAATTTTTTCCCATTTTTTAATTTTTTAAATAATAATAGTTTTTATTTTTCAAAATACATGCAAAGATAGTTTTCAATATTCATCCTTGCAAAACCTTATATTACAATTTTTTCTCCCTTCCTACCCATCTTACTACTCCCCTAGACAGCAAACAATCTAATACAGGTTACACATGTGCAATTCTTCTAAATATATTTCTATATCATGCTGTGCAAGAAAAAATCAGATGAAAAGGGGGAAAATGTGTGAGAAAGAAAAGACAAGCAAAAAAAAAAGTAACAAAAGTGAAAATACTCTGTTGTGATCCACATTGTCTCCATAGTCCTTTGTCTGAATGCAAAAGGCTCTTTCCATCACAAGTTTATTGGTATTGCCTTATTGTTGAAAAGAGCCAAGTCTATCACAGTTGATCATCACATAATCTTGTTAATCACCCACAATTTTAATAGGCAGAGCCTTTTTATTTTTAAAAAAGTCACAACCAGTCATGACAAGAATTTCCAGGGGGCAACATTTTGAAAAATAATTGGCTTTGATCCTATGAAACAGGAAGCTGAAGTTTACCCTATTGGGAATGAGAAGGGAGGAAACCAGTTATACTAGAAATGTGAAGGCCAGAAAAATGTTCACAAATACTCTTATGACACTTATTTTAGTTGGACAAAACCATATTTTAAATGTATTATTCTTTTTTAAAAAATGAATAAGATATCCTATTAAGAGAACACTGACACCAGAACTAGGTGCACAATGATAAGCAAATGCATGACCCATTGTATTTCATCACTGGGTTCACTGCAAACCTGTGTCATGATCTTGGGCAAATTACATGGATCACCCACCTCCAATGTTATTCATGTCTTTAAAATACATTTCCTGAATCTTCCAGGAGGACAGAACCACTGTCATGTTTGAAAAGTTATAGCAAATTAATAAGGCTCTGTACATGCCTGGGAATAGTTTGGGTATAACAATGAAGTCATTACTCTTTTTATCTCTTTGAATTCTGAGAGAGCAAGAAATAGAAGCACAATAAAAAATCTTTCATAACAGTTGATTAGAAAATATGGCCTGCAGAAAGTTGAGCTCTCTTTGCACGTTGCACATTAAAAATCCAAATACATGAGTGAAGCTGGGATTTTAACCCCCCACAGCTTTAACACAAAGAATCACATTAATAAGATACAATTTAGATTTGCATTTTTTAATAAGCAAGGGATCAAAGAAAACTCAAATGCTGAAAAGATGTTAAACTGTGCATACACTAAAATTGATATTTTTTTGGTGGATTGAAAGGGGCAGTACATCCCTTCCCGTTCTCATCTCTAGAAGAAACCTATTATTTTAGAAATTGCAGCCCAAAATCTGTTTTCTCTTTGGTGCATCATTAGCTGATTAACAATTTTCAAACATTTAAAATAAGTCCAGGTAGAATACACCTGCTGTTCTGCCTAATGGGCTCTGTCAGTCCCAACATTACATTGATTCCAATGCAATGTTAATTGAGGACATCAATAGAAGAATTAATTTAGGACTTTTCTTATGTAAACTTCTAGTTATGTAAAGAGAAACAGGTCCCTTAATCCCTCAGAATTTGGTAGGATAAAAATCTGACTCATTTTTCTCCAAAACATTTGTTATAATTAAAGTCAAAAAAAAAATTTAAACAAGTAATAGTGCATACAACGAGGCTTGGTCTGATAAGAAAAGGGAGTATCCTATCCTCCAGGAACTTCAAGTTTTCCAATCAATTTGGAGAGTATGCTGTATTCCTTAAGAAAAATATGATTATTTTCCATCCTAGAGATGAAATATCATCACCTCAAGTGTGGTGAGATAATGCTTTAAAACTGATCTTAAGTAAACAATCTTCCCTACGTTTTTGTGTTTATTTCATCATCCTTTCTCTGAAACTGAAGACCCGGACCCTTAGAAAGGAACAAGGGAAGAGGAATGCCAGGTGATCATCCGTTTTAACCCATCTCTTCCTAGTGAATACATGGATCTGCTTTCCCAAGGGAAACATTCTCATTTACTATCAAGAAGAATTCTAGTTCAGAATGTTTTGGGCATTCATAAATTCTTGATAGTGACCAAAGGTCCTGCTGAATCCTGAAAAGATCAGATTCAAAACAGGTCCAAGAAAAGGAAAACTCCCAACCTGGTCCCAAATATGAAAGAATCATATCAGGAAAAAGGATTTTGATGAGCATGTTAAATAGGAATGCTGGTGGGAATGGAGTCCGCTATCTCAAACATGGAGAGAATTTCAAGGAAGGAAAACCACATGACCTGTCTGAATGACAAAAGAAGAGGTGATAGAAGGTGTATTTAGTTCTTAATGATACTAGGGCTAGTGAGCAAATGGGTGGGAGAAAATTAAAGCTAAAAGAAGAAATTACACTTATTTACGATGGAGAGGTAGAATAACATATTTAAATAATAAAACCATAAGTAAAGCATCATTTTTACCATATCAAACATCTTCTTAAAAAAATGATTTCTGGGGCAGCTAGGTGGCTCAGTGGATAGAGCACCAGCCCTGAAGTCAGGAGGACCTGGGTTCAAATCTGGTCTCAGACACTTAACATTCCCTAGCTGTGTGACCCTGGGCAAGTCACTTAACCTCAATTGCCTCAGCAAAAAGCAAAAAAAAAAAAAAAAAATAGTTCTAAAAAAATGATTTCCCCATTTTCTCACATTTAAATGGTTTGTTTATTTATTTATTTATTTTAATACCACTTAGTATCCATTTTTCCTGAAATATCTAAAACATTCATGTTACTGTTCAGTTGATTTTTAGTCATGCCCAACTATATAATAGGGTTAATAAAAGAATCTAGTTGGTAGGGTTTTTGCAAAGATCCAATGAGATAATACTTAAAAAAAAAGCAGTTAAGATGATGCCTGGCACAATAGAGACTTTATATAAATGCTTATTCCATACCTTCCTCCCTCTCCTTCCCATTTATGAAATGCTTCCTATAAGATACCATCACAAAAGGGAGCCTTTCCCGGCCCTGGAAACTTCCATTATAAGAAAACAATAAACCAATCAAGCTTAGAATGTGTCAGGCTGATAAGCTTTAGTAGGGAAAAGCTGGAGTTCCCACCTTCAGTTTCTCCGTCCCTTCCCAACCAGAAGCTTTAAAACATTTAAGAGGCTGGGAGATTTGGACTTCCCATCAGTTCTGGCAGCAGAGTCATTGGGGCCTCCCAGACTGATGGAAGCATGGGTATCAGAGGACGCTAAACTCGAAGGAATCCATCCCCAGGACTGCAAAGTCAGTGAATCTGGGGGCCCAACAAAGGACCACACATCAGGGGAACTTCATGAGACTTTCCCAAAGGAGAAAAGGCTTTCCATCCAGCAGGAACTATTATGTGCATTTTGCCAGTTTGAGGCCAGGTTCCTAATAGATTCTCTATGTTATTTGTGGGAAATGTGTCCCAAACTTTTGAGGGAATGTTTTTGTACCAAATGTTTT
Source organism: Myrmecobius fasciatus (assembly GCA_023553655.1). Classification (NCBI taxonomy): domain Eukaryota; kingdom Metazoa; phylum Chordata; class Mammalia; order Dasyuromorphia; family Myrmecobiidae; genus Myrmecobius; species Myrmecobius fasciatus. The sequence goes on from JAJPUD010001565.1 coordinate 78,756, forward strand.
AAATTATCCCTTTCTAAAAGCCAATGAACTTTGACTGGTTGATAATTAATACTAGAGAGCATACTGCATGGTAGTTCACATGCAAGAAGAATAGAGAGATAAAGAGAGTGGTAAATGGGCATATCAACAGAATATACATGCATACAAATATACATATTATGTAAACCTCTAGTTATATAAAGAGAAACAGGTCCCTTAATCCCTTTGAATTTGGTAGGAGAAAAATCTGACTCAGTCTTCTCCAAACTTGCAGGTATCCCCAGGATTCTACAAAATCAGTGACTCTTGGGGCCCAACAAAGAACCACAAATCAGGAGAACTTCATGAGGGCTCTACCAATACTACTTCCTTCAAGGCTCTTTCTAAATCCTACTTATACCTGCAGGCCCAAACTTCACATGATAGTTGACTTCTCTCCCTTCTTCCCTGCCCAAGATTTTAGAGATAATCTTTAGGAGTTGGAGGATTTTCTTAATACTGTTTTGCTTTTGATCTGCCTTCCTCCAACAGCAGATAACCAATTAATATATACTGGTATATGTATGTGTGTGTCAATCTGCTATTGTGTGGTCTTCAATATACACAAACTTGCACACATATTTGTGCATGCACAGATACACATGAATGTATACATGTATGTACATGTATCATCATATTATTGTTACATTATACATTATATTGTACACAATATATAATATAAAATATATTATATATAATATATTGTAATATATCCATCATTATATAGATATGCATGTATGTTAGATTTATAACATTATTATATTACATCATAAAATAATTTATGAATAATTATAAATATAGATATGTACATATTAGATTTTCATCACTAGATACTTGAGAAGGTGGGAGATGGAGAGGCACAATTTATCAGTAATCTACCTCTTGCCATATGTTCCCAACATCATCCATCTGTTCATACAGCAGTACTGACACAGACGTGGACTACTGGAAGGACTCAGAAGAAAGCTTTTCTAGGCAAGAGAATGAGCTCGGGTGTTGGGCTTTGGTTTAACTAGAAAGGGCAGAGAGTTGAGCTCCTCAACCAAATGAGTAATGCCCCGAGGACTCCTGATGTCCTTTAGCCATCTCAAAGAAAACATGTCTAAAACAGTATTTGTTACCTTTTCCCCAAAACTCTCACCTCCTTCCACCTGCCCTATTCCTGCCAAAGCCATCTGGTTCCTCATCCTCCTTCCCTGTTCCTTCTCTTTCACTCCTCAGACCCTCTCCAGCACTCTTCTCCATACATGTCCCCTTCTCTATACTCACATGGTAATCATCTTAGTTCATTCCCCTCACCAATTCTCATTTGGAACACTGCGATCACATACTACTCTTTTTGATGCTTCTGGTGTCCCCTCTCCAATTCAACCTCCACATGGTTCCCAAACTAACATTTCTAAAATGCACATCTAACCAGTTTGCTGCTCTGTTCAAGAAATTCATATTGATTCTGGGGAAAAACACAAACTCTTTAAATCTGGTCTCAGACACTTACTAGCAGTCTGACCCTGAGCAAACCACTTAATCCACCAATGCCTCCAAAAAATAATTTTAAAAATCCACCAGATAAAATACAAACTCAGCCCTTTGATTTTTAAAGCTCTTCTCAATATTATTCCAGCCTAAATTTTCCAGGTTTATTGTGCATTTCATTCCAGCCAAACTTGTCTGCTGTATATTATACAAGATGTTCCATTGCCAGTGTCTGCTTGCATCAACTGTTTGTCCACGACAGGAACTCCCTATTCTATCTCAGCTTCTTAGAACCCCTTGATTCTTTCAAAACTCAGTTCAAATTTCCACTTTGACAGTCAAGATATTGAACATTGACACTGGTCATGGAACCCAAATTTCTTAGTGCTGCCCAACCAGATTAAAATATATTTAATAAATATTAAACATAAGAAATAAAAATATAATTATGACAAAGTTCATTTGTGGTCTCTAAATCAATATGTAGTCTGTAAAAATTCAATGGCCCTCAATAGCTTCAATTTCAGTTTGACAACTACAAGAAATTTAAATCAGTTCCACACAATCCCCTAACTGCTAACTTATTCCCCAGAAATGTGTATGAGAAACAAGAGAGTAAGAGAAAGAGATTCACATATGTGTGTATGTATCTACATTTATACATAAATGGAGGGGAAGACAAAGACATACATACATACACATGTATACATATATCTATATTTATACATACATGGAGGGAAGGAGGGAGGAGGAGACAGAGACAGAAAGAGACAGAGACAGGGAGGGAGAAAGACAGAGAGGGAGAGAAAGAGAGATGTCCATATCTATATATATATATACATAAATGGAAGTGATAGAACATTTTAGTTTCTATGTTTATATTGTCTCCTCCCTATCCATGCCTAATAGAATGTAAGCTTCTTGAGGACAGGGACTATCTTACTTTGTATTTATATTTCTACTGCCTAGCAGAGTGTCTGGCACACCACCTAATAAATGCTGGTCATAAATTGAATGATTTTATAGAATCCTGGGGATACCTGTGAATTTGGAGAAAACTGGGTCAGATTTTTATCCTACCAAATTCAGAGGGATTAAGAGACCTGTTTCTCTTTATATAACTAGAGGTTTACATAATATGTATATATGTATGTATGTATATTATGTTGATCTGCCCATCTACCACTCTCTTCTGGATAAATAAGATTCACCTTCAGAAAGCTTAATAGAATACAGAAGCAGTTTCTGAAGCAACAAACACTTGTATGATCCAAAGAATCCATAACTATTTTGATATACAGTCAGGTCACTGGGGAAAAAAAAAAAAGAAGAAGCTAGGAACAAATGCCTAGGTCCAAAAAGTCCTTACCTAGCACATTTTATCTGATCACTATGTTCTGGTCTAGGAAGTGACTAGCTATATAACAGGAGCCAATCCACATACTTCAAAAGAGTAGGAGATAGGCTTCTGACACTTAGCTTCTATAAATGAATGCCAAGTTTGGAGAATCCACATTCTGGGGGCGGAAAAAAAAAAAAAAACTTCAACTAAATCTCATTGATAAAAGAAGCCTATTTTTCCATTTACTTAAGGCACCACGGCAGGCAGCTTCCCCATCTTTCCTGATTACTCTCCGGTTGACAGTGGTTTCTAAAGTTTTTTTAGCACTAAGTTTCTTGGTCTCCTTAGCCTTTGGGCAGCAGTTAACCATCTGTAAACAAACACTTAGATGCACAGGGGAGGTCATTATTTAAAGCAGAATTCCTGCTGTGAATTCCTGTAATGAATTTTCATTGCCAGTTTGTGTTTTCTATCTTTGGATTTTTGTATACTTCCAGGATTCTTAAAGTAGAGCAATTTTTTTTCCTTGAGACAACTATTCTCCTTGAGACTCATCTGAAAGGGGAAAAGGAATGTTAAGAATCAGATGCCACTACAATCTTCATTGGTTGATTCCAATATTCATTAAGAATACTATGTACATTATATTCAATTTGCCAAGTATTTCAACATAATTAACATGTAGTGGATATCCTGCCATATGGGGGGGGGGGGCTGGGGATAAAATTTGTAACGGAAAGCTTTGTAAAGATCAATGCTGAGGAACTACCCATACATATGTTATGCAAATAAAAAATAGTGAAAAAAAGAGGAAAAAAAAGAATAATACTATGTACATATATTTTTATCATGTTTAACATATATTGGATTACTTGCCGTCTGGGGAAGAGGGTGGAGGGAAGAGGGTGAAAAATTAGAATACAAGATTTTACAAGGGTCAATATTGAAAAATTTTCCATGCATGTTTTGAAAATATAAAATTTTAATAAAAGACTAAAAAAAAGAATACCGTGTACAAAACATTATGTTGGTTGAGGCATAAAAATGAAAAATGAGGTTCTTGCTTTCAAAGGGCTGACAATCTAAGTAGGTCAGAGGAATGTGACAAACACCATATTGGCAAGAGGGGGGGGAGACAACCTAAAACAGGAACAAAGGGGTGAGTAAATCTGACAAAGATACTTTAAGAAAATTTGAGGAGGAAGAATTTGCTTGCAGATTGGGAGGGTGGGGAGATGGAAGTGGTCTGGGAAGGAAGAATGGAGTCGTTTTCAGATACAGAAAGCTTTCAGAAGGTTGAGATAAAAAGGAAATAAGAGATAAAAACTGGTCTGGATAGATGCCCAGAGACAGGAGAAAACAGGACAACTTCAGGGATTATCTAGAAGCCCAATCTGACTCAAACAACAGGTGCATCAAGAAGAAAAAATGATTTACCAAAAGGACCTAAATATCCAGTAAGCGATTTAAGAAGAACCAAGACCATTTGAGCCCAGAAACTAAGAGAACCTATTGACAAGGGGTATTCAATCAAGGCTGATCAATGGAATTACATTCCTTGTTCTCAAATATCATGGATTTGCTGATTTCAGAAATGAAAGAAAAACAAAAACAAAGCAACCCTCCCCAAGCAACTTTACCCTAAAATGCATTATCAAAATCTGCAGAAAAAAAGGTAATACATGGAACACTTGTGGGGGTGGAACATAACTCACAAGTTAAAAATTTGGGGAAGAACAGTAATTCCTCTAGTGCCCCATGAAATATTTAAAGCCTGGCTGCTGGGATGTAAAACAGCCCTGCTATCATGCGGCAAAATAATCATGCCGGAGAGATGCTTGAACTGCTCACTGCGCCAGAACCATCAAGGTTTATTGACTTGGTAAAAATAAATGGTTGTAAAGATCAACTCTGGTTTATGAATCTGGCCCACAGAAAAAAAAGAAACACTTTGTCCAAATCAGTTCCCTGGCACCCTAGTTAAAAACAAACACTGGGAAATAAAGCCTGTTAACGTCAGATCTAGAACTGTTCGATAGAACAGCTCACCCTAGAGAAGGCACTTTCCTACCTACCACTGTCATTCATAAATAAGGCCTCTTTAGCAGCTGATGCAGTTGGAAATTATGGTCACATCTGATCAAAGGCAGGCCTTCCTCCACACAGAGGGGCAGAGTTTTGATTTTTCGGTGAATTGTTCCTGGTTAGATGTTGTAGATAGTAAATTGGTATCAGCAACAAAAGACTGTTTTAATGAGGATAATATATCATGACAACGTCAATTTGATTAATGTAATGGGGAACATTTCAGGAGGAAATTACAGGTCATTAGGAATAATTTGAAATTATGTTATGGGGTCTGAATGATTTTCTTCATTTTCTCAAGAATTTACACAAAGTTTTTGTTTTGTGCAACCTACCACATCGTAAGTCTTTGAAAATCCATGTAATCTTTCACACTTCCTATTCTCCTGTGCTTTTAGGCTTCCTCATATATTTTATTTTGGAGTAATGTTACACATTTATACAAACACCCCTGAATTGTAGGTTGCTTAAAAAAACAATCAGATAATCTGACTCCAAACCAACAGATAAGAATTACATGGAAACAAAAGTATAAATAATGTTAGCCATCTGCTTCCAGTTGACAAAAGACAACAGTCTGAAAGGTTAAGTTGACACTGCATTTAATCTATCCTCCTGTGGAAGGAATGGCCAATTACGGTGACTGGATTTCAAAACCACTGTTAGACACTCTTGCCTTTTGTTCTGGGCTCAAAACGAGTGGGAAGCTGTCTCAGTCAGGTCATCCCCAAACCCTACCACTGGATTCCCCAGACTGTTCTGGATTCTTGGTTTCATTTGCAAATTTAACATTGTCAATCTCCCTAATTATCATCTTCTATTCATGACTATTGAAGAATAACTCCATTCCAGGCTTTATCACACTTTACAACTCACAAAGTACTTTCCTTTCATTAGTCCTGTGAGCAAAGGAGTAGAAGGAGTGTTCATTCTAATTTCACAGAATAGGAAGCTAAAGTCTGCAGAATTTAAGGACCGTTGCCATTTTTGCTTATTTCTAATTTATGATTATACTCTAGAAAAAGATTCAATTGCATGAATTTTCCCTCAAAACTTCCGAGCATAGGGAAGAGTGGGGGAAATGTTTTTTGTTTTTTTCCTTTTTTTTTTTTTTAAACACTCATTTTTAGGGAAAGGTTAATTTGAGCATTTCCTTTCATATTAGCTCTGGGGAATACTATCAGGAGAGAGTGAATTTGAAGTCTGATTCAAAAGCACATTAAGTAATCATTTACAAAGGAAATGATGATTCCTAATTAGTATTGAAAATATCATCTAAGAGTCATTGTAGTATTTCATTGGCCTTTTCAAAGGGCTCACCCTATTTGAAAGCTACCAGATAACTAAGATTTGTGTAGCATTTCTGTGAAGAAGGCAATAACAATAACAAGAAAAGCTCACATTTATATAATCTGTTGAAAGAGACAAGAACAGCCCAAGAAAAATTCTGGATATGACATTTTAGATACTGACTCATCCAGGCCCAACTCTTTTCCCATTATCTCACTCTGACGTCTGTTCCAGGTATCAGATGTTCTAAGTGACACATGGGTGTGAGTGGTCCAGTGATCTGGCCTCTGGACTTGACCAGAATCAGGACTTCTAGATAGTATCTGTGGACTCAGCTCATGAGAAAATGATTTAATCTCTTAAGTCTCAGTCTTTTCATCTATATAATTCACTACTATATTTGCAGGAATGTGATAAAGAAAATATTTTATACATTCTGCTATGAAAATGAGGTACCATTTTTGTCCTCAACCTGAGAAGATATTCTCTGGAAGAACTTCTAATGAGAGTCTTTTTCTTTAATTAGTAATAGTAAAATGCAAGTCATTATTTCAGTGTAGTTTCCTGCCATTCCTCTTGTCGATGTGGTTCAGGTGTGTGGAATGTTTCTGCATATCCTTGACATTCATTCTATATGTTAAAGAAAAGCTGTGCACATTCCCCTACCCTACTCAAAAATTTCTTTGGTCCTGGACCCTTTGACAAATAGTTACTTCATCACAATAACTCACAATTATATAGTTTAAAGTTGTCAAAGTGCTTTCTTCACACATTCAGATCTTCTTTCTAAAGTCTCAGTTCCATAGTGAACTTCTGTATGAGGAAGTTTCTCTGTTGCCTCCCCTTTTTCCCTAGCAAGTTACCCTGCATTTCTTTTAAATGTATTTGTTTTTATAGCCAGAGGAACTGGTGGGAATTTTATTAGGTGAGAAAACAATGTGAGCTGCTATTCACACAGGGACAGGATCAAAGACAGAGATGGTGAATCAGGCCACTATATCAGAGGTGACAGGACTAGAAACAAATCTGGGCTCTGAGGGGCAAAGTCCAAGGTCATAGAAAGCTTAGGGAAACAAAGAACAAAGAAGGACAAGGTCGGACCAATTGGAAGACCTGTGGGATGTGGGGGTGGGGCTCATACTGCCACTGCCCTTCCCCTATCCCATCACTTCTGGAAAAGAGATAGCTTGGGGGCCTATGATATAATAGCTGCTTGTGCCACAGTGAAGAACCTATTGGGTCCTTTGCTTGGAGTCCACTTAGCAAGCAAGAGTCATAAATTCATGTTTTATCCAGTCCATTTTACAGTTCCATATACTAGGGATCTGTAATTCTATGCTGGAAACAAATTGCTTCTATCAATGATCTTGGGGTTTTTTTGGTAGGAAATATCCATAAAGTTTTCTAAGAAGAAATCAGTAATTTTAATATTAAAATTTTTTAAATAATTGTATTTCAATATAATGGTTTCTTTTGTAATTTAAATATTTTATTTTATAATTGTATTTCAATAGAATTGGTTTCTTTTGCAATCTAAGTGTATTTTGTTTTATGGATTTAAAAAATTATGAGAAGCAATCCACAGGCTTCATCAGATTGACAAAGGAGTCCATATCCAAAAGGGGGGGGGGGGGGCATAATGATATGCCTGATAAAGGAAAATGAAAAGGGAACCTGGTCAGAAGAACTTTAAATACAGGTGAAACTTTTCATCAGTGATTACAGCCACCAAATCTCCTCTATAGGAAGTGGCTGTGGAAGACTAAGATCAGAAGTGAAAGCCTGTTTCAGGCACAGGGGGCAGAGTGCTGGGTTGTAGAGTCATGAAGAGTTGATTTCAAATCCAGTCTCAGATACTTCCTAGCTGTGTGATCCTGTGGCAACTTTCGTCTGCCTCATTTCTTCCACTCTAAAACAGAGAAAATAATAGCATCTACCACTTAAGGTTGTAAGCATCAAATGAGATAATAATTGTAAAGTACTTAGTACATTGCCTGACACATAGTAACTATGATATGTGATTAAATTAGTTTTTACATATTATTATATGTACATTATAATGTTACATATATTGTAGGTATATTTACATATATTCCATATTATTGCATATAATCACATAACATTAGTAACAATATAATATTAACATATAATAACAGTATATGATATACTATATATACTAATATTCTCCATTTTAATTAGTATTGATGTGAGTAATTATTATTAAGTACAATGTTTTTAAGACACATTAAAATAGAACACTGTTAATGCTACATAGTCTGTTGCCTAGGGAGACTAACACACAAATATGCACACAATAGGTACTTAAAAACATGCATCTAATATGCTTATATATCTCAGATTCCAAGGGATAGTGCCTGATTGGGAGAAAACAGACCTGGGTTACTGCCAACCATGACAGTTACTAGTTCAGAAAATGGCAAAATATTTCACATTGATGAAATATAGAAATAAATAGACCTCTGTCCCTTTCCTCCTAGAGCTTACCATTTTCAAGGAGTAAGATATAACGCATACACAAATAACTTTAAGACAAGAAAAGGACTCGGTAAATTAAAAGGAGTGCAAAGGGTGATAAAATTTCAAAGAAGTAGAGATTATTTTCTACTAAGGAATCACGGCAGGGTTTTTGAAGGAGATGGCAATTGAGAGCTATGTATTTTTATAGAATAGGGAGGATCTCAGCAGGGAAAATTTGGAAGGAGTGAGGTGAGTGCCATGGATTTTGGGTACCTAAATTAGTACCTAATTACTACCTAATTTGTACCTAAAATTAGTGTAATGTTGATGCCAAGGAGCTCTGAAGGCTTGTTATAGACAAGGTTTGATCATGGGGAAGAGAGTCAAGAAATAGAGGTGGAACCCTAGTAAAATACATTTAAGCTGGATCTACTGGCCTATAGCAGTACACCCTGCCATGGCTTTTCCTTTATTCCATCATCGGCTTCACTACTAACCAAGGAGCCAACATATTACAAACTTGTGTACTACAAGTCACCTCACAGAAAAAAAGAACATAAAAGGTCATAGAATTATACTAATAGGAAATCACTAGATGCTATTCAAATGCCTATGATGATGCCATAATACAGAAGCAATAAACTAATATCCAGTATTAAATAAAATGACAAAGACATACAATTATCTCTAAGCAAAACTGTTCTAAATGGGCTGGCGATCAATGACCAATTAATGGGCAATATAAGTTTCACAAAAGGATGTATTGCCTTTAACAAATCATGCATTTAGACAACTCCCAAGTGGTAAGGACCATCAGGCATGAAGCCATAAATAGATCCATGATGTTCACTTACATGCCACATTTAATTCTATGCAAACTAACGTGAGATCTTGAAATACTTGGAAAGGAGGACACCTGTCAATAACAACAATGAATTATTAATTCTTGGTTATAGGATCTTAATTTATACTGCCCTTCCCTTAGAGGGAAACACCTCAAGCTGGATAGAGTCTTATAAGAGAGGCAAAACTATTCAGAAAATTCTATATGGATATGGAAATCTGGAAGGAATTTCAATGGTAGCACCAGTAGCTGAGTAATTTTATATCATGTTTTATATATGTTTTGTCTACAGTTCTGATCAATAAATATAAATTAAGTTTTTAAGCAATTTTTAAAAATTCTTTTCTGAAGGAAGAGAAGTTCTTTTAATAGAGAAATTTTGGATTCCCTACATGTTCCACAAAGTTCTACTCAGAGAAAGGATAATATTCCAGAATTAAGTTAACTCCTAGTGAAAATGTAATATGTATCTGTTTATTTTATAGACAAGCACAAAACAGTCTATGTACCTCTCTACCAATCTTAGAACCTTTAAGCAAATCCCTTGCTCCAATAGAAAGGGGTCCTGTTTTCCCAATCTGCTTTTCTAACTCCTCAAAGCCAACTTCCCAGAGTAGCCCATAAGTAGGTATCCCTTTCTATTTTTCTTATCACATGTGCTAATAACAGTTGCACTAGTCAGGATGGTCCAGGACAAGGAATCTTAGTCAAGAAGATCTGGAATTTGCCAAAGATATTAAGCATTACAGGGATGTAAAATGTTAGTTAAGACAGGGATAAGCAGGAAGGTATTAGAGAATTCTTTAGACTAGGCTCATTCCTTCAGTTGGCAGAGCAGAGTAGTCAATGTAAATGTACTATGCTTGTTGATTGATTTACTGACTGAATGACTAAGTGAATGAAGGCAGAAAAGGTATGGCATATGGAAAGTCAATAAGAGCTAGATAAATGAGTTGGTAAAGCAAAAAAAATGGAATTCTGATATCTGACTATCAAGTGGATAGCCCACAAAAGTTAACCATGGCTAAAAGGAGATCAAAGACCTCATGGATACAACTCTCCAGATAACCTGGGATGTACATAATAGCTGTCTTGCAAAGTAACCACTTGTTCTAAAAAGCCTTTAATGATTGCCTCAATTAATCAGAGTTTTATATGCTCTATTCTTTATGGAAATGCCCTAATCTAAACACTTAAAATTACAGGACAAATAAATAGACATTCTAAGATTCTTTTTCAAAATAAAAAAAGCATTCTTCACTTTCAAAATAATTTATAGCAATTTCTTCTGTAAAGATTTGCAACTAAAACTGAAGTTCTTTAATATATACACTCAACTTTTCAGAGACATGGCTACAGTGCAAAATGAGATATGCCTTCATTAAGAAAGGACTGAGGGAGAATGGCTTCAGTTATTCTAATAGCTTTAAGACTATGACCCCATAAATGCCTCTATTGGTGACACTTGACACATGGTGGGGGATAGGTCTGTTGCCATACTCTTGATCTGCACATGCCTGGCTGAGAAAAAATCAATGAATGACATCTAAGATGAATTTGCTCATAAAAGAGGTCACTAAACACCTCTAGTCATTCTCTAGATAAGAAAATCACATAAAAACCTATGAGTTAGGATACAACCTTAAGGTTCATTAAAGAAGGTGATTTTTTAACAACAATAACAAAAGATACATAGGGACTCATATTCACATTTTTTCTCTATAATTTTGTCTCCACCAAGCAGACTGACTTGCAAAACATGAGAGAAACACTGGGATGTCTGATATGGAAGATAAGCCTATTTGTTCCTTAATGCATTGAAGAAGTTGTTGGAAAACAATTTATCCACCAGTTCTGGATTTCCAGTGTCACTAAAATAATGCCTTCAAGGTCCATTTCATCTTGTGTTGTCAACTAGTAAGTATAAGCTCCCAAAGGCATCTTGAAATTCATGTGGGTTCATGAATAAATACAATTTGTTCATTTAAAACATGACTTTCCTATTCCCTGAGTGGCTTCCTTCTCCTTCTGGGCTTTTTCTGTCCACCAAACAGTCCATGGTTTGCAAATAAAATAACAAATACAGAGCGTAATTTTTATATCCAAGCATTCTATACCTACCCAATCTCAGACAATGAAAATGATAAGATGGGAGCTGCTTAAAATGAACTCAGTTCTCAAGTAGGGTGTAAAATTTTAGTCCACTCAAAAACACTAGCTAAGGGTTGACTCAACACTGCCTTGATCATAAAAAGCCATTTACTCCCATAAACTCACAAGGCATTTACCTTGTTCACCATGCACACACCCCTTCCCATTTTACATCTATTAAACACAGCAAAGTGATAGGTATAGAAAGTCATTTAACTTTGCACAAGATATCAATGGGTCATTCATATTTCTTCCTAATTTAGTGTGTGTGTGTGTGTGTGTGTGTGTGTGTGTGACTCCTTAGTGTTTATAGAGTGGTTTAAGGTATCACTTCTGGCTTAAGACTAGATTTGGGACTCTGATGTGTTTTACATGAAGGGGGTTATAAACTAAAAAAGGATCTATCAACTTCTCTCTCATCATCACTCCTACAGCTGTGTACCTGGGTGTTTTAAATGCACAAACCTAAAAATTATATTGGGGGAAAAAAAGAATCTCCTAGCTTCTCACTATTAAATGGCTGAATGCACATTATTAATTAACAGTAAGAGACAACAAACCAGGACTTACTATCACCACTGGCTATACTTACAAAATGAGTACTGTCCTGTAAGAAAGTGCCATAAAATAATTTCTGCTGACATTAAAAGCTTGAGATTTGGTTTTATTTTTCTTTGGTTCTTGTATAACCAATTAATGTCCTTTGTGCTTTTGGTCTTCCTTTGGTATGAGTAAGAGTGAATAGCTTTTAAAATGAAGCCATTGTTTATTCACAAATCAAATAAGCTCTCGACAGCTGCCCCAGTGGCTTCCTCATTCAGTTAAATTAATGCCTAAGGCCTCAGGGTGAATAGTCTTCTGGGGAGAATGTGGGCATTTATTTTTGATTCCCATTCAGTGTTGGGTCTTTTAATGCCAAATCCTATTTAATGTGTTCATGTTATGTTGAACTGTGTGCAAATTTATTCTATGGACTACTTGACAGAATTCATACTATTAAAGTAACATACAATTTACACTTGAAAAAATAAGGTCTTTACTTCACTTCCAAACATGTGAGCCTGTCTTGTCCTTAGCATAGTTTAGGATACCCTTCAATTACAACAAAAACTTACTTGTATTTACTTTCTTCATAATGACACTGTTCAACAATCATGAAATCATTTCTGTGAAATTTTGCAAGTTACCTCGAACAATTTTGTTGTTCTATTTAAAAGTAAAAGCAGTGCTACTATAGCTCTTAATTTCTTGCCTTGTCTTACCAGATGTAAAAGAGAGACTGTTTTTCACAAGCATTCATCAAACTTTGACTTCCCTACAAAGGCAGAAAGTTTTGTCATTTGTTTGTTTTTAATTTCCTGCATCTTTGATTCAGGAACGGGTATTCTTGAATTTTCATTTTCTTTCTGTTTTCACAATTTCATATGTTGTTTCTACCCTCAAAGTTCCTATAAACTACTTAGGAATCATGATATGCATGAAATAATGATTATGCAAGTACATAAAAGTATGTTTTTTATATCTTTTATTATCCTACCACTCTTTCTGTTTCTTTTTCCTTCCCTTTCAATGAATAATAATGGCTATTCCCTCTAAACTAGGGGTTATGAACCTTATCTTGGACAGCCAGTGGCAATCTGATGTAGTCTATGAACCACTGTTCTCAAATTACATGTGCTGACAACATTCATAATTGAAGGAAAGGCTAAATTTTAGTTTAAGGTTAGTTAAAATAAGGATTTCCCCCCCTGTTCATGTTCAAAGAATTCTTGAAATCTATCCACAGACTTAGGCACTCATTAAAAATTTGACAAAAATTCATTAAATATTTACTAATGGATGTGCAGTACTGTACGACAAAGTGTTGTCATGCCCTTTTAGATTGTAAGCTCCTGGAGGGTGCCAACTTTTCTCTTTCATATTATTATGTTCATAATGCACATAGTAAGCACTTAATAAATGTTTATTGACTATTTAAGAAATTGGAAATAGGACATCAAACCTATTGTGCTTATTAAACACAAGCAACTCTGTTCCAACATATAATATGCCATGAGTGCAACAAAGACAAACCGATCTGAGAAATGAGGAAAAAATCACTTCCATCTGGGAGAGCAGGGGAAAGCTCTATGAATGAAGCAGTGTCCTAGTTTGGACTTCAAGAAAGAATCTTCCATAGAGAAAACAGGAGGAAGTCCAAACTAAACAAGAGAATGATGTAAGCCAAAGTCTGGAACATACTTTGGTATATGAAAGAAATTAGGATGAGCAAAGGGACAATGGTAAGTGATCCCCACATTGGGCCGTTAAACAGTGTCACAGTGGATAGAGTGTCGAGTATGGAATTTCTGAGTTCAAATTTGACCTCAGACCCTTACTAGCTGTTTGATCATAGGCCAGTGACTTAACCTTGCTTGCCTCAGTTTCCCATCTTTAAATGAACTGGGGAAGGCTATGGGAAACTCTAGTATCTTTGCCAAGAAAACTCCAACTGACTCAGGAAAGACACAAATGCAAATGAACAACAACCATCACCCACATTATGGATAGCCTTGAACAGATGGATCAGAACTGCTTTAAATAATAGGTCGTGGCAAATCACTCAAGTTTTTTGAATGCAGGAAATATGTGATCAGAATTAGGGATGGGCACTGAGCAAGATGTGTCAGGCTATGGTATAAAACATGAATTAAAAAGTGGAAAAACTGGAGACAGAAATAACGGGATGTTATTACAATGGCCTAATCATGATGAGATACCTCGGGACTTCATCAAACATTTAATGTATCTGCTAGAGATTCAAAACACTGGGATAGAAGCAAAGATTGCATTTAATCATCCCTTCTTCGTGCTGCTTATACAACAATAACTGTCCCACTGAGTCCTCCTCATCTGCCCTCCTTCTCCATTGACCCCCATATCTTGGCTTCTACACCTAGATTACCCAACTCTGATTCAGATTACATCTTATCTCAGTGGGAAAAGACCTCTGGGGCACTTCCCAATCTTTTTCCAATGAGACCTTTGCTTCCACTCTATCCAATTCAGTTTTAGTTCTCTTTTAATATTCCAAGTAGAATGTAAGCTCTTTGAGGGATCAGATTGTCTGTTTTGCTGCATTTTAGTCAGTCCTGGCACATAGTAAGCATTTCTAACAGTTTTCCTATTTCCCCCTTCTCCTACCTTTCAGGTTAAGTTGTACACAGTTCCTACCTTTAAATCATTTTTAATCTAGTGATAAAATACACAAAAATATATTTGTATTTGCAGCATCATAACAGAGAATACCGACCTCTTAGTCAAAGTCCAGTCTCTAACACAGACTGATCAGGGATAAATCATTTAACCTCTAAATGCTTTAGACCTGTGGTATCATACTCAGATAAAAACAAAAGTGATTAACTGAGGCAGAAGAATCCCCACTGGCTGACTACTCCCTGGTTTTTAAATGTAATGCTATTTGTGTTTTATGACATTTTTATTTATCCTATTAAATAGTTTCAAATTCACAGTTTATTCTGGTTCCACAGGCCCAAAGGTCAAGATTCCAATTGCAGAGAATGTGCTGATCTGCATTGGTAGAGAGTTTTTCATTACTTGAGATTTCCCTGTATCAAATAAAATCACAGGTTCAACCACCACCCCTATGTAATAGATCAGGACATCTTAAAACTTTTTTCTGCTCATGATCCCTTTTTGCCTGACAAATTACTTGACTCTGGGTATAGAGGTATATAAACCAGTTATGCATATAAAACATTTACTGATAATAAATCATAATTTCACAAACTCTGCATTCAATTATGAAACTCCATAATGGGGTCACAAACCACAATTTAAGAATCTTGACAATAGATGAAGGTAAAGTAAATTATAATATGATTGGTACACAGAAAGAGTATTTACTGTTAAGATAACAGATAAGAAGAACTTTCATTTTAAGCCAGGGAGGTTCATAGAGTGGATGGCATCTGACCTGAATCTTGAAATTCAGCTTTATACATCAATAGGCAGAGCAGAGGAAAGGGATTTCCAATATTCCCACTTGGCTGGAGGGTAGAGTGTTTGTGGGGAGATTGTTTATCTCAGAAATGCTCAGGTCATCCATTTCTCTCTTTATAAGGCTAAACATACCTTTCCGATAAACTTATTCCTTTATCTGGGCTACTGCTAAGTATTAATAAATCCTTGATGGTTCTGTCCATACTTTTAAATTCTTTGCCATGCCCCAAGTCATTTAGCCAGCTGTACTTTCTAATCTCATGCTGTGACTCATGGCAGCTCTGTAATTGGGTCAATGTATCCATTATCAATATTTTACTTATTTTGTAAACACATTTTTAAGCTGGTAGATGAGTTTGTTGATTAGTTGTTGTCCCAACATATTGATTAATCTACAACATGAATGCTCATTAGCACAGTTTTATGGTTTCTGACTACAATTTGGGTCACAGCTGCCAAACAGAGAAAACTCTTGGCTATCTTTGATCACCAATTCTTCCTGTATTTTCTCTTGTGAGCTCTCTTCCTCCTCAGATTTCTCAATGAACTTTGGGCCTCCCTATCCTTCCTACTGAATCTCCTCCTCCCTTGAATCCCTTCAATCACTGTTTTATATACAAATTTTCATATCTAACAGGCCTTAAATGGTAAACTCCTTAAGAACATGCTTTTGTCGTTTCCGTTTTTTCCCTAAGTATCTAGCATGGTTCTTTGCACATAGGAGTCTCTTAAAACTATTCCTGCTGAATTGAAGTGCATCAGTCTCTCTAAAAATTCCTTATATTTCTCACATTTCTGCCCTTTCTGACCAAGAATAGCAAGCCTTGTCCCTCTTTTCATGTTAGTCCTTCAAATATTTGAAGACTGAGATCATTCTTCAGCCCAAGTCTTTCTACTCTCAGCCTAAATATCCCTAGTATCTCCAAATGATTCTTGTATGACAGTTTCAAATCATTTTCTCACCATCCTGGCTGTCGTCTTCTGGATATGATCTAGTTTGCTGATATACAGTCTAAAATATGGTACCCAGAACCTGCCCAGTCTTTTATATCTGTTCTTACTGAGGAAAGATAGACAATCACTCTCTCTCCTACCCCTAGATACTGTACTTTCATTAATTCCACTTTAAATTGCATTAGTTTCTTTGGCTACCATGTCACATCTTGACATTGAGTTTATAGATTACTTAGAATGTTAAGTTTTTTTTTCCCTACATGAATTGCTTTCTGTCTCCCACCCTCCCATATTATACTAGTAAAGTTAAAATTCAGATTTTTATATTTATAACTAATATATCTGTTGCCTTTCTTCTGATAGAATATAAACTTCTTAAAAGCAAAAATGATTTCATCTTTGTTTTTGAAAGCCTAATGTCAAGTACAAAGAAGGTACTTAAATGCTTGTTGAGTTTTGGTTTTTATTTATTAATACCATAGCCTATATTTTGGTACCTAAATTCTGTATTATCCATCCCTATCAGATGTGTTATCCTCAAAATCTGATGAGTATGTCTTCATCCAAGCAATCCAAAAAATGTTGAATACAGTAAGGATAATAATAGATACCTGGGGCACTCCCTTAGAGACTTCCGTATATATTGGCAAAGATTCATTAATTATCAATGGTCAGGCCAGGTACAAATTCATCTAATGGTATTATCATCTAGCTCCCAGAGCTGTGTAATTCCCACAAGAATATCACAAATGCTTTATTAAAATTGGCTGAAATCCAAAGAATATAAGTTATGCCATTCCCTTCAGTTTTCAAAGGAAGATTAAATTGCCTCCCCTTAAGGCAGAAAAAAAGTTAAGTTCAGACCCAGATATTTCTTAGAAGAAGAAATTTTCAAAAATGATCAAAACAAATATTTTTTTTTCTGCTTGATCTGTGGAGAAAGACAGTGAAAAGAACATTGAATAAGAGTTCAAGAGCTCTGATTTCTAGTCTCAGCTTCACCTCTAGATAGTTGTATCAAGCTGGGCAAATTTTTCAGCTTCTCTGGATTCCACTTTCCTAAACCAGAAAATGAGGGAGTTTGCCTAAATGATCTACAGCATCCCTTCTAGCACTAATATCCCATTACATTGAATTAAAACCTCTCGCTATAACTTGGATGGAAAATAGAGCCCCTGTTATATGACTTAATTTCAGCTAAAAATGAAGAATCACTTTCTAGCAATGAACATTATCCCCAAATGGAAAAGTGTTAGCCACTTTGGGAGCAAGTGAGTTCTTGGTTACTGGAGATATTTTAGCACAGGTGGGATAAGCTTTTATCTGAAATGCCACTGAAAGGATCCATGAGTTAGCAAGGGAGTTTGACTACGTTAGTGATGTCAAACTCAAACAAAAACAAGAGATTACTAAACTTCTGAAGGATCCCTATGAGGCACTACATGGACTTAGAAAACTACATATTTTTATTTTTTTGTTACATATTCCCCACCCAATTACATTTTTATCTGGTTTGGCTGCATATTGTGGGGTTTGATACTCCAGAACTAAATGACTTCTGAAATCCCTTTCTCATCATCCAGTTCTATGATTCAGACACTCAAGTATTACCCATGCACAGATCTGTTGAGCAAACGGGTTTATCAAACATGAATTACTTCTATGTGATGGCAAACAAATGTTCTGAAACATCCCCACAGAGAAAAGTGATACCTCTCCATTCTGCTTAGCACACTATTTCTGCAAAAGGGATTGTATAATTATCTCCATTATTAGAAAGCAAATTTATAGGAGCCATTAATTGAAATTCTTATTTTTAGTTCCTGGGTGACCATTCCAAACAGAGTGTGTATGAGCTTGTGGAAAGAACACTTTCTGTTTAAGCTTTCTATCAGGGAGTGCTTATGCTAACGAACCGATGTTTGGTTTTGAATCTTTCATATATGTTGGCTGACATTAAGATTGTTTTATTCATCATTACTTTTATTTGATCCAACTGTTTCTCTAAGTCATCCACATTGAGCATGCAGATTATCTGTGTACCAGATTTTCTTTCAAAAATAAACCCCAAACCACTCTGCTATGTAAACAGTCTCTTGGTACTTCAGAACAATTCAATAGCAGTTCTCTGAAAACAAAACCCCAAGTGATATTTAAACGAGGGTTCCAGATGGGACCGTTAAGTGTACCTTTCCCCTGGGAGGTAGCAGCCGGCTCATTTCTACCCAGATACACTGTATGAAGTCCCTATTCCCTGACTTAATCTTTCTTTTGTCCTCTCACATTCCACTCTATATATTGTCCTTATGGCAAGTGACCATCAGTTTAGGCCTTTTTTAACCACAAAATGGGCCATGGCCAGGTTTTGGAAATTGCTACTCTAGCATCCCCAACTCTTTCTCACTTGAACAGCAAAATTTATATGTTGACTACTGAATGTAGTACTGGCTCCCAGACATTAAAAAAAAACTTGCCAGTACCAGCCTCCAAAATTTGATCCTAATTGCCTATTAAGCAAGTGTTGCTAGTGAGTCGAATTCAACTGCCTGGACTCAGAAAAATCTCACCATGGATTCATTTCCATAGGTTTAAGTCCCAGAATCTGAGTTCTGCCAGATGAACAAAGCAATAAGGCTGTATGTAGTATTTAATGGTTCTCAGCATTAACATCAATTTTTTCACTCTCATATTCAGCTGTAAGGTTAAAGAAATCTCATTTTGTTTTGTTTTAATCAAATGATATGGTACAAGTTTTTCTGTTTCTTTGTGAAACATTTAAATTTCTCACTCCACATCCCACAATTTATAGTTGCTCAATAAATATTTGGCTATAATGAAGGTGGTCTATTCCTGATTAATTCAAGTCATCATCATTTGGTTAAAAATACAGGGAGGTCCCAAAGTCTATTTTTTAACCCTTCCTCACTATTCTTTTCAATTAAAGCCCTCAATTATCTTCCCTTGGTAAATTAACAAATGAAATAAAGTACAATCTGCAGATCCAGGGCTAATTGATGAGATTACAAAACAATTCAGTAAAGAAGTACATCCCAAATTCAAAAAGGCTAATATTCCTCTACAGCCAAAATATTTCTAAATGAAACATTTCTACATTAATCAAGTACCATGATAATGAGGCCCCTGTTACAGGGGCCTTCATAACCTTATTTCCAAAAGAACCATGATGGAACCCATAAAATGCATGCATAATAGAATATATTAGGTCTAATCCAGGCCTGTAAGAAACCCTGGGAATCCAGTCTTGAATCTTACAATGCACTGGCCTTCACTCTGGGTCTTAGTCCTCCCTTTTGTAAAATGAGAAGGCTAAATTAGGTGATCTCTAAGTTGTTTTTTGCTTTAAGTTTGATAAAACTACAAACTGACTCCCAATAGCAAACGTTCACCAGAGCTGACAAATTTTCCCTAGTTCAATGTATCTCCCTCCCTTTACCCAAAGAATTCTAAAACCACCTTTCTAATATTCGTCACTAATCTTTCAATGTTCACTTTAAAAAGCTGATAATTAGGAAAACCTCTTTGATGGTCAGAAATTGCATCCTATTTGTGTATGCATGGTAACAGGATGACTCACAAGCAGTACTAATCCTTTAAGAGTGTTAAAGGTCCTGAGGGACTGTTAGAGTGAAGGCCAAGCCTGCCCTGTATTATGCTATTTCCTACTAATCCTAAGAAAATGAATGTTAATTTATCATGAAAAAGGGTTAATTATACATTTATTTCTGATGTAGGTACATGAGATCAGGCTCAGAAATGATGCAGAGTATAATTCTGTTTTAAATGAGCCTTCCATTTTAAGCATTTTATCAAACAGAAGCTAAACTCAGAGCAACTGTGCCAAAGAAGCGAGTGGCTGGATAATGACAAGACCCAACTATAATTTTAATTAACCTTCTGATCCTGCTTAAATATATTTTGCCTTGTAAAAATCTATAATAACATCTATTTCAATCTCCTCTGCTATTAGTTATTAAATTGAAAATGGATGCCTAGATTGATTTTGAAAACAGATTCAAGAAATTTTCCTTGTTCTTTCTGGTTTATTAATGTAATAATTTGCAGCACAAAAATTCTCTGATAAGTAATTTACTGTAATTAAATCACTGGATTTATTATGTTCCAAAAAAGCAGCAAATACACAGCTGGAATGACTTGTGAATATTAGCAGATGCTAAGCCCCAAAGTAAAGCTTTGGCTGTTTTTCACTGCCCTTCCTCATTGCTTAGACTAGAGGATTAATCAAAATTGAATATATCAAGCACTGTTTTTCAGGGTCTCTTCCTTTTTATTCATGCATGTCCAGCCTATAACTAAATACAGAAAAAAGTCAAGAAGAAACATAATCATTTAAGGATTTCTATGGTTAGAAAAACCAAGCAAAACCATTACGAGGCATATACCTTTAAAAAAGAAAAAAAAGAAAAGAAGGAAAGAATCCATATGTACAAAAATAATCACAGCAATACATTTTGTTGTTCAAAAGAAACGAAAACATGGTTTCAGTTTTTCATACAATACTCTTTCTATCCATTACATGTAGAAATATTAATTTTTGTCTTTGCCAAATTCAGAATATAAATAAATAAATAAATAAATAAATAAATATATATATATATATATATATATATTTGCAAAAGATCCAAACCACTTAGAATAGAACTGGTCCCAAAGATTCAATTGCAGCACTTTTAAACTTCATTCTGACTTTATTTCATTTTACCCATCTTTACGCCATTTCCAGAAAGTTTAAGCCCCAGCTACCTAACATAGTCCAAAGACCTAATCAACTGATACCCAACTGCTCCATTCTTAATGATGTCCTTTGTTGTACACTTTATTTGTGTACATCTTTGCCTTATTCATTTGGCAATATTAATGAAGCATGCATGACTCTTTTGCATATTTTAATTTGCAGATTTTAGAATGAATGCCTACTATACCTTGGCAGCCTTATCAGCTCCAATAGGTTTAACTATAATCTGCTTCCTCCATTACTCTTTCCCCTGAAATACCTTTTTCCCTCTAAGTTTTCATGACACTATTTTTGAGATTCTTTTCTACCTGACTGCCAGTTTCTCAGGATCCATATCAAAATCACCATTCATATCATGCCCCACTGTAGGAATACTATATAAATAACCTTATATACATATATGTAATGTGTGACATGTGTGTAGTGTGTGTGGGTGTGTAGTATTATAATACCAAAGTAGTATAAATCTTTTTTCTCTATTCTTTTCCTTTATCTTCTCACTCTCTTTTTCTTCTCTTTATCTTGTCTTCTTCTCTCTTGTAAACTCATCAGTTCTCATGGATTTAACTATCATCTCTATGAAGATGATTTACAGATCTATATATCCAGTCTCATTCCCTCCCTTGGGCTTTAATTCTACCTTATCATTTGCCATCTGGATCTTTCAAAATGGATATCCCAAAGATATTTCAAACTCAATGTTTCCAAAATAGAGCTCTATCATTTTCCTTCAAATGTTACCCTTTACCAAACTTTCCCACTTTGGTCTAAGGCCCTATGGACACTATTACGTTCCCAATCTCATAATTATATATTATTATATATTATATTTTATCAAAATTATAGAATTATCTTGGATGTTCTTACACTTTTCACTATCCCAGCTAAGACTAGAAATAGAACACTACACAGAATGACATCTAGTATATGTGTGTGTATGTATGTGCAAATAGAAAGATCGATCCACCTAAGCAGATAGATCTATATAGATATAGATATACCTACATATAATATAAATCCACATACATAATATATGTCTATATATGTCTACATGCATGCATGCATGTACACATGTATATACATACATACATAAATTGTGAACTAATTTTTTTTTAGGAAAACTGCAAATTTTGTCTTATCAATCCAAATGTTATCAATATTTACTATGCCCTAAGAGCCATGGATAAAATAATAATAATTAATAGAAATTTCTATCCCTTGTGGGAAAAAAAACCGAGCTCACTCTAAGCCAGGTATCCCATTGTCTTCTTCCATCTTGCTAATCATGAAATATATTAATGCACAAATATTATTTAACAGATTAAGGATCAAGTTCCTACATGCATTTATTTAATAAGTATGCATTAACTATAGATTGTGTGTCTATTACTCTACTAGATTCTGATGAAGATATAGGTAACATAAGAGCTTAAGGCCTAACCAGAAAGGCAAATAGGCATATCTAGAATAGGAAACAATGAAATGTAGGACATGGGAAAGTGCAGGACTGGAAAGAGGAAGGAATAATACTCTGGATTAGAAAAGGCTCATGAGACAAAGAGGGATGGCATGAGCAGGCCAGAGTGGAGCCCTCCAGATTCTTAAGTAAACCAGGTACCTTGAGCAAAGGCTTCATGACTCTCAGGAGCAGGTTCTGTTGAGAAGATGGCAAGGAGGACAATTTGCCTGGATTCATTGCAGTGGAAGAGTCCCTTCTGACCTCTTAGTGCCCTTCTCTCATACATAAACTTTGCTCTGCTTGTCTGACATCAAGCAGTTTACAAGCTACTAGGAAATCTTGTCATTAGATTATACTGCAATCACCCAAATTCACTGTCTTTCTGACAGATTTCCTAATTTTCAAGTTGTTTAAAATCTCTCCTCCAAGAATGTTGAAAAGGATGAGGGGTGCACTCTGACAGTGTATACCCCCTAGACATGTTTCAAGTAATGGGTGTATTAGTGAAGAATGAGTAAACAATCCCCAAAGGGGAAAACTTTCATAGAATTTGAAGATCTCAGAGCTGGAAGGACCGTCACGGTTATTGTGAAGAATAATATTCATCTGGAAACACAAGTTCAAGTATGTCTCTTAAAAAGTGAATCTCATTACATAAATTTTATGATTCATATTTGTATCTCATGTCATAATAATAACTAGTATTTGCATAACAAGATTTCACATGTATTTTATAAGATCCTTCTAACAATCTTCTAAGATAAGCAGGGAAAGGATTTTTAGCCTCATGAAGGAGGAGGAGATAGAAGCTGAGAGAAGGTCCTTATCTGAGCTTTACTAAAGGTTATACAGAGTCTTGTTCCAAAACGCTTTCTGCTCTCATTGCCTCAAGATTCAACAAATTCATGTTAAATATTCTCTGAATTTTACTCAAAACATAAAAAGTAGTTTATCAAATTATTTGACAT
Source organism: Myrmecobius fasciatus (assembly GCA_023553655.1). Taxonomy (NCBI): domain Eukaryota; kingdom Metazoa; phylum Chordata; class Mammalia; order Dasyuromorphia; family Myrmecobiidae; genus Myrmecobius; species Myrmecobius fasciatus. The sequence goes on from JAJPUD010001565.1 coordinate 102,597, forward strand.
ATGGGATTCATTCCACAAAAGTCATGTTTGCAACTAAAACAAAAATAGCTTCAGTCCCAACCTCAGGTAGTTGAAAAAAGAATTAAATATGAGCCATAGGAAAAAGTGAAATATGACCATTTCATGTGGATTAAATAGGGTTTTCAAGTAAAAAGGCTGCTTCTGAACCAGATCTGCCAAGCTGCATCTTCTGGACAGATTAGGCACAGCCCAGAATATCACTGCCCTTTCTTTGCAAATGCCCCCAAAACACTATGTTCCTTATAAGCAAAAACCTCATTCTGGAGATACTTCTGATTTATATAAATATGCCTCATAACAGAGGAACACTTTTCAAATTCAGATGCACTTATTTTTCACGAAAGAGTGGTAAATTGATTCTAATGAGCAAAATGAGCTAATTTTCTGTATCTTCCAACTAGTCTTTCCCATGCTTTCTTCTACTTAATAAGCTATAAATTTCTGTCCTGAGAACCATTCTTCAGTGTCTGTGGCAGTAAAAACCCTTGCTAAAAATCAATAGCCTGCCTACTTCCTAAAGCTTAGATATGTTGTGAGGTAGCATAGACCTTCTTCACAAAGCTCCATAATGACCTAAAACAGATTTAATTCTAGAATTTGGAATTCTTAGTCTGATAGGTTCTCATTTAAGAAGAATCCTGTAGCTGAGAATAGACTATCAAATGGGGTAGATTTTTCAATTTTATACCTTAGTCCAAAAGTATTAATCTTTCAGTGGAACAGACAGATAATATACTACTGTGGATTACTGAGCACACTAGTCACAGCTGTGAATTATTAATTTAAAAGGTTATGCACCAGTGTGAGCATAAATTATCTTTAAAAATATCTATATGTAACATTTTAATAAGCTTTAGAAAGTGATTTCTTGCCCAATGCTTAAAGCTAAAAATAATATTTAATGCTATTGGTGAGGAATGGATTTTTTGTGTTTTCTCCTGAAAACTTGTCTGAGCCACCCCTGTAACGATGAGAGTGCCCAAGCATTGAGAGCTTACTTCAGATGCATTATTGTCATCAATTTGCTCTCCAGAACCCTAATGGAATTGTACTTATGCATACGTGGAGTAGCCTTTTCCCTTGCAACCTGTTAACAAATTTGTCCATTTCAGTCAGATTTCACTTGTGTATATCACAAATGGTAGATAAGACGTGGTGGTCACCTCCCAGGAGAACCAGGAAATCACACCATCATATCAACCTGGTAAAATATTAGCTCTTCCCTAGGAAATAATATTTGTTCCAAGGGCATGGCAAAGTCCATGCTGGATGTTGTCCCCAGGAACAGACAAGTATCTTTGCAGTTGAAAATGATTTTTAAAGCAAAGCCACAACTTATTAGGCAGCTAACTATACACCAGCTTTGACATTTATCAGCAAAGCTGAGCAAGCAGGGGCCCTCAGCATGCAGCCTTCCAGCAAAGACAGAAGTAAAGGAAAATGCAATGTTAGATTACTGGGCATATGTCATTAAAGGCAGGGACTAATACTGGTTGATTTTATGCTCATTATAGTCCTGGCCTGAGAATGCTGCCCAGTATTTCAAGTCTTCCTTTGCTGTGTAAATAAAATAAGAATTACTTAAATAGCTTCCTTCTAATAATATAACAACAACTAGCTTCCTTATTTTGGTCTACACTGTAAAACTTATTGGCAGAGTATCAGATACACAGTAGGCACTTAATAAATGCCTTTTTTAGTGACCAATTGTCCAGGATAAAATGTTTACAAACCATTACAATCCATATCACCACAATCAGATTACTGATGTCACAAAATGAACAAAGAGAAATATCAATATGAAAAAAAGAAAATAAGGTAATTAATTCTGTGTTTTTCCTTAATCTACCCACTTTGTCCCCTGCAGGGCCTAAGTTTTTCAAATAATCAAAAAGGATACCCATCTGTCATCTGTGTTGCTTCCACAGGAAACATAAGCTTAGTTGGGAGTACACAGACATAAAGAATGAAAAAAGCCTAGTCAGATGCTCAAGAATTAATTGTGGTATTGAATACCAGTTATAGTACAAAGGACTCTTTGTATCTATGTCAATACCTGTTTATATTAGAGCCAATATTTCTAGACTAAACAAAGATACTAAGCAAAAATAGGCCAAGGTAAGCTCCCACTAAATTAGAGAATTCAAGATGATGAATTCAGGTTTACACCTGTAACTATCTCACTTAACAGCAAGAGTAGGAATATGGTGCATGGAAGAAATCTGACTCCTCCAGTCAGAGATAAGCATTAACACCCTCAAGACCCCATTACCCATTCTGCCACATCTACTTAACAGGCATTTAGACAGCCACTATTGCAGTGCGCATTTTCAAAATGCTCACTTTTACACTCCTTAATAAAGATGCAAATGAGACTTGTAAAATGCACCCTCTTAAAAACACTGTACAATTCTCCCTGCAGTATATCCAAGGCTGAATTACAACATGTATTGGTTGAATCTCTTCCTAAGTGATAAATCAAAAAAAAAAAATTTCAAATAAAATTTAATTATGAGCTATTTACTTTGTATTAGCTAAGCCCAAGGATCTTATCTAAATTCTCTTAAGTGTCAAATAAACACAAGGCCCCTTAGTTTCTGTTAATTTTCTTAGAGTTACAGGGCATATTCTAATAATAATGTCTGCTTCAAAATAAAAGTTCAAGTCTTCCCTACAAGTTTTCAAGGGTCACTAAAACTAATTTTCTTTGCATAGCTCAAGATGTCAATAGGAAGCATATCAAAATATCTGAGTATTCTTTCTCTATGCTCTCATCAAGCTTATTGATGACCTTATTTTGAGTTGAAATCATTCATTTAAAGAAACTCCATTCAATTCAACAAATATTTTTAAAGTACCTAGTATGGGTCGCTAAGTGCTAGAGGAGATTTTAGTTAATTTTAATTTTATTTTATTTGCAAAACATATGTATGGGTAATTCTTCAACATTAACCCTTACATAGCTTTCTGTTACAGATTTTTCCCCCCAACTCTCCACCCCTCCCCTAGATGGCAGGATATCCACTACATGTTAATTATGTTAAAATATTGGCAAATCGAATATATGTATACATATTTCCAAACTTATCATTGTTGTGCAAGAAAAATCTTATCTACACAAAACACATATCAGATAAAGGAAACACAATGTAAGCAAACATCAATCAAGGAGTATGAGAATGTTATGCTGTGGTCCCCATTTCACATCCCTCTCTCTGGGTGTATATGGCTTTCTTCAGTGAACAATTGGAAGTGGTTTGAAGCTTTTCATTTTTGAAGAGAGCCATGTCCATCAGAATTGATCATCATATAGTATTGTTGTTGCCATGTATACTCCTGGTTCTGCTCATTTCACTCAGCATCAGCTCATGCAAGTCTCTCCAGGCCTCTCTGAAATCATCTTGCTGGTCGTTTCTTACAGAGCAATAATATTCCATAACATTCATATACCATAATTTATTCAGCCATTCTCCAATTGAAGGGCATCTATTCAGTTTCCAGTTTCTAGCCACTACAAAAAGGGCTGCCACAAACATTCTTGCACATGTGGGGCCCCTTCCTTCCTTTATGATTTCTTTGGGATATAAGCCCAATAGAAATGCTGCTGGGTCAAAGGGTATGCACAGTTTGATAACTTTTTGAGCATAGTTCCAGATTGCTCTCCAGAATGGCTGTAACTGTTCACAACTCCACCAACAATGTATCAGTGTCCCAGCCCTCCCACATCCCCTCCAACATTCATCATTAACTTTTCCTGTCATTTTAGCCAATCTGACAGGTGTGTAGTGGTACCTCAGGGTTGTCTTAATTTGCATTTCTCTGATCAATAGTGATTTGGAGCACCTTTTCATATGACTACAAATAGTTTTAATTTCATCATCTGAAAATTGTCTGTTCATATCCTTTGACCATTTATCGATTGGAGAATGCCTTGAATTTTTATAAATATGAGACAATTCTCTATATATTTTAGAGATGAGACCTTTATCAGAGCCCTTAAATGTAAAGATGATTTCCCAATTTATTGCTTCCTTCCTAATCTTGACTGCATTGATTTTGTTTGTACAAAACCTTTTTAACTTAATATAGTCAAAGTTATCTATTTGGTTTTCAATAAGAGTTCCAGTTCTTCTTTGGACCTAAATTTATTCCATCTCCATAGGTCTGAGAGGTAAACTATATTACGTTCCTCTTAATTTACTTATAGTATCACTCTTTATATCCAGATCATGAACCCATTTAGATCTTATCTTGATATGTGCTGTTAGGTGTGGATCAAGTCCTAATTTCTTCCACACTAGTTTCCAATTTTCCCAGCAGTTTTTGTCAAATAGAGAGTACTTATCCCAGAAGCTGGGGTCTTTGGGTTTATCAAAATCTAAATTGCTATAGTTATTTCCTAGTTTGTCTTGTGATTCTATCCTATGCCACTGATTGACTACTCTATTTCTTAGCCAATACCAAATGGTTTTGATAACCACTGCTTTGTAATATAGTTTTAGATCTGGTACAGCAAGTCCACCATCATCAGCCTTTTTTTTT
>JAJPUD010001565.1:112159-128560 GCA_023553655.1 Myrmecobius fasciatus
GAGGGGAGGGGAGGGGAGAAGGGAGGAGGAAGGGAAAGAAAAAGGAAGGAAAAGGGAGGGAAGGAAAAGGGAGGAAAGGAGAAAGGCGGAGAGAAAAGAAGGTAGGAAGGGAGAAAAAAAGGAGGGAGGAAATGAGGGAAGGAAGGAGAAAGGAAAAGAGGGAGGAATGCCATTATTTTCATTTAACTTAACACTGCAATAACAGGATTAAACATATGTCCAGGTAACTAAAATACATAGTGATGTCAACTGCATTAGAGAGATGTAAAAAATAAAACTATTTTTTTGGGGGGGAGAAGAAAAACAAAGAGATAGGGACAAGAGAAAGACTGACAGAGGTAGAGCAGATATAACATTTATTCCATTTTTACTTTGTGCCACTCACTCACTGAATTATTTGTGTTGAAATGAGAGGAAACCCAGATTTCTTAAGAGTGAATTCCCAACTTTAATCATATTCCCACAACCTACACCTTCTACTCCACAAATATATAGAAAAATGGCACATTCCTCCTTCTGTCATTTAAAATCTTATCTCCCAAGATTTCTCCCTAGCAAATACAGTCAAGACTGACTTGTAAACAAATATATCATGAATACCTCAGTGCCATGAGTTTGCCTGGCTTCTCTTCTTGCCAACAGTGTCCCATCCCCTTATCTCTATACAAATCTATAAGTGACTAACTTCAGGCTCAAGTCCTACCTGGTCTCTCAAACCTGCCCCACCTATTCTAAGAATCCTTCTCCTTCCTCTCTAAACTCCTTCCTTCCTCCCTTTCCTTTTTCCTCCCTCCTTCCTCCCTCTATCTCTTCCTTCTTCCCTTCCTCCCTTCCTCCTTCCCTCTCTTCCTTCCTTCTTTGTCTTTCTCACTCCTTTCTCCCTTCCTTTCATACTATCCTTTCTTTTCATCAGTCACTTAATCAGGGCCTATCTTGCATTATCATTTATTAGTTTCAGAGTTTAGCAATTAGATTGCAGGCTTCTTGAGAAAAAAAAAGACAATATTTCTTCCATATTCAGCCCTCTCTCCCATAAATACTATCATAATGTAAGCACAAAAAAGTTCAAAATATTCTTGCAGGGTTTAACATTCTGGAGGAAAAATTCACTATTGTTAGGACAAAATAAATATTCCTTAGTTTGGCATTTAAAGGTCTTCACACCTTATTTTCAGACTACTTTTTAGGACTTATTACACATTACATCAAGATGCACTTTATTCCATTTGCTGTTGTCTATAAATGGTATGCCATCTTTTTCTTATATTCCAATTTGCCTCGGTTGTCTTCCATATCTCGAATACTCTTTTTTTCCATCTCCATCTCTTGGAACCCCTAGCTCTCTACATGGCTTACTTTAATTGCCAGTTCCTAGTAGGAGCTCTTACAGATTTCCCTAAGAAATCATTCTCTACCCTCAGTTCCCTTACCCCCTGAATTACTGTGTATTTATTTTGTATTCACTCCTTTGTATTTGCTGTTTTCTCAAGTGAAATGTAAGTTCCTTGAGATCAAGAGTAATTTTTCTCCATTCTATCATCAGAGATTGATATAGTGCCTGACACATAGTAGGTGTTTAATTAACATCTGTATGATGGAATTACATTGAGCTGAACCTAATATGAAAAAGGATGTTGTCTCTACTACAATGTCATTAGAATCTTTATTGCAGGACACTAAGCAGTGCATTTATACACATAAGTGAAGGTTGTAGAGAGGAAATAGATATTAAATTTCATCTTCTTTCCATCACGATTTCTCTCCAGAATACACGAAAGGCCCAGTATTTACCATTAGCTCAGGAATTCTATCAAGTCTGAATGATCTCAATAAGTACCTGAGTGCGATTTGAAGAACTCAGAACAATCCAGAGAAACCAAAATTTCATCTGATTTTCCTTAATCTACAAATCAAACTACCCTAGTTCTAAGATTTAGTGAATGAACAACTATAAGACATAATTAAGTACAGAGATATCGATGTGTTCACTCTTCTTGCACAAATTTATTGCTTTCACAGATCTTACCGATTTGGTAATTTTCTTCCCCGAATTCTCATACTGCTTATATTTAGTATTTTCAAAAAAATTAATTTCACATTTTTAAGGCTAGATTGGTCTAAAGACTGAAATTGAATCCCAATAATGGCATTTACTACCTGTGGGACATGGCAATTACATCAGGTATACATAAGATGTACCCCCAGGAAAGGACTTCAACTTAGCTGGTTCTCTCATAGGAAGGGAAACTTTATAAATTAGTCATGAGGTTATAATCCCTTGCCTATTTTCTATCCATTTCTTTTTTTTTCCTCCCTGAGGCAATTAGGGTTAAGTGACTTGTTCAAATTTGAACTCAGGTCCTCCTGACTTCAGGACTGGTGCTCTATCCACTACGCCACCTAGCTGCCTGCCCCCCCCCCCTTGTTTTCTATCCATTTCAAAGAAGACTTCAAAGAGGGAGGACTCTCTTTGTCCTGGGTGACTGAAAGACAATGTGCCAAAATATGAACTTCCTACCTTAGTCTGACCCCATGAGGAATGGAGAGTCTGAGTCAAGGAAACACACGAAAGGCCCTTGTTTCAATGGATAGGGTCTTAGGCAAAGGGAAGGGTCTCGTGACAAATAAAGTCCCTCAGTTTAAAGAAAGGGACCTCCAAGATTTGAGAAGGATCCCAGCACTATAATTAAGGTGCATTTGTTGTTTTGTTTTGAGAAAAATATGAGATGAAAGATTTTGAAAGAGAATTAAAAACTTAACATAAATATAAAATCTTGACCATCAGCATCCTTCCTAAAAATTAGAAGGGATCAAATAAAAACAAATGATTCTAGGGGACAATAAGAAATATTAAAAGTCAAATGATTAATAAAAAAGAATAAAATACAAGTTATCTTATATTAAAAAGTGACTTGGAAAACAGGTCAAGGAGAGAGAAATTAATTATCATTAGACTGCCTGAAGATATTAACCAAAATAACTAATTAATCAATGAGATCTTACATGCCATATTTCAAAAAATCATGAAAGACTGATTTAATATATTAAAACAAGAGGACAAAGTGAAAATTAAAAAAAATCCACTTATCATCTCCAAAAACTTCCAAATGAAAATGCCTAGGAATGTCATTGGCCAAAGCAAGCATGTCTAGGTCAAAGGGAAAAAAATATTTCTACAGTGGTCAGAAATAAACAATGCAAATGCTAAACCACAATCAAAATCAAACAAGTTGTAGCACTAACTACCACATGAAAATGGACAGCATAGAATTTGATATTCAAAAAGGTAAAAGATATAAGTCTACAATAAAAACAAATAACACCCGGAAAAGCTAAATATAAAATTTCAAGGAGAAAAAAATAAACCTTCAAGGAGATAAAGGACTTCCATATATTCCTAAGGAAAAAATAATGGCTAAATCAGTTTTTTTTAAAATTACAAACACAAAAGTTAAGAGGAAAATAAAAAGATAAATTATAAGAGAACAATCAGAAGGGATTTTTTATAAGGATCAGCTGTTTATATTCTAATGGGGAGAGAGGGAAGATGACAGAAAGGTCCTTTAGAATCCTCATGTTCTGTAGGGTCATAGAGATAGTCAAATGGGACCCAGAACAGTTCACTTAATATTTTCTTACCATTAGTTTTCTCAGCTAATAATAGTAGTTAGGGAATTGGACCAATTGCTAAAGCACTTTCCATTTCTAATATTCCAGAATTCTACTGGTCCATGATTGCTCAATTAGTCCTCTTCCAACATGTAAGAAAAATGATGCTTCTTTTTCCAGAAAAATATTTTATTTAATGATGCTTCTTTTCCCAGAAAAATCTTTTATCTACTAATCTATGACATCTTGGTATACCCACTCCTCTCTTCAAGTATTCTGAGCACAAAAGATGCTTAGTTAATACATGAATGATTTTATATTACCCACAAGAATTAAAGGTTAGATAAAAAGATCATATGAACACTAGCAAAATAAAATCTAACCCTGCTGTTCTATAATCCTAACCTTAATCCACCCTTTGACACTAACATTAATACAAGAAATATAACATAGTCCTTGTCCTTAAGAAGTTTATAATCTTCCTGAGAAGATAAGAGATAACAAATACAAGGGATTACTCCATATGGAAGTATCAAATGAGCAATATAGACAGTGCTATAAGAATTAGAATGAGGGGGAAATAACTGTGAGATGAGGAAGTCATGGAAGAAGTAGGTTATGAGCTGAGCCCAAAAGAAGACACAACATTGGTAAACTTGTTCTAAAGGCAGTGAGTCAAATTTTACCTAAAATAGGAGTTTATAGTAGGAAAGTAGTAGGAGATAAGGCTAGGGAAATAATATGGACCAAATTTGTTAAGAGTCCTAAATACAAGGTCAAGGAGATTAGTCTTTAACATAAAATCACAGAAGAAATCATGAACAAATCTTATTGTGTACTAAGAGAAAATTATTTTACATTTACAAAAACAGAAGATGCTGACAGAAGAGCTCAATTGAACAGAAGCCCACAATAATGCTATATTTGTATTTATTTACAGATTAAACAGCAAGATACTGAATTGTTTTATGTAAAGTAGATCTGGTTTTAGCAGTATTTTTTTCAGTGTCATTAAGTCATAAAAACCTGGCAATTCATATATTGTTAAATGAATTTAGATTCTTTAATAATCCTTATTTTTAATCTATACATACCAGTGAGTATTTCTTGCTGATCTAATGCATAATTTATCCAGATGACAACTTTTTTACTCAAAGATTTGAAAAGCGCCAGGGTGGGGTGAATGTGCAGAAGAAATAATGATATTTCCAAAGGAAAATTCTCCCACAGTTCAATATTGTAATAAGACTCTACAACATAAATTCTGATGCCCTGGACAGAAAACCTATTTGTGTATCGTGTATGAACATAAATAAAGCCCAAATACTTATACTGTCCTCACAAATATGAAATTTTTCTTTTGTGATTCTGTACTCTTGAACATATATTACAAGAAAGTTGTGTCCTGTGATAAATTTTTTGACTGGAAGGTCTTCATCAATACCAACACTTTCTCATTACTCAGCCCCAAATAAAAAAAGAAATTGTAATAATAAGAGTTACAAATAACAGAATGAAATCATTAAAGTTGTTATGTATCTACCTACATTCAATATTCAGTCACTTCCAAATGAAAATGCCAGCTTCCTTGCTTTTATATGTTTTATATGTTCACCTTTCAGATCCTACTCTACCCCCAATCACCTTTTCTGCTATGCTCTATCTCCCTAGCTCCTTCCACATTTTCTTAAGCAGCTAGATGGTGTAGTACCATAGAGAACTGGGACTGGAAGACTTGAGTTAAAATCCATGCTCAAACAACTGTTACTGTCATCCTGAGCAACTAAATTTTCAGCTGTAAAATGGGATTAATAATAGCTCCTTCCAAGGTCATTGTAAAGAACAAATAAGATAATATTTGTAAAGCCCTTAAACACAGTATCTAGTACATAGTTATATAAATGTCATTTAAAATTATTCTTCAGGGTTTCCCTTTCTAATAGTCTTATGTTTGGCCTGTCATATGGATGTTGGAGCATTGTAGGGCTTGTGTTTATTTGGACAGAATATTCCAAAACATCAAAAGCAGTGTGACATCAAAACTTTGGCCAAATATTATGTAAAAGAAGCATATTTACTTCAAGTTAGTCTCAAACCCAAGGAGATATAGATTCAAATGTTTTTTACAACATACAGTGGCTCTGTGACCCCAGTTCTTAATGTTCTAGGAAACTCTTTAAGACTAAGTTTCAGAGAAAGTGTCAACATGTAGCAAAGCAATAAAGGGATTTTCCTTATCCAAGAATATTCTAAAAAAAAAAAAAACTTGGTACTTTTCACCATGTAACCTACCTCCAAATAACTTTGCCCTTATGAACTTTGCCCTTATGTTCTTGCAAGCTTTTTCCTATAATCTTATTTATAGCATAGAAGGTCATTAAATCCAGCTCCTTTGTATTGAGAAAAATGGGGCCCAGAGTTAGAAAAAGATTTATGCAGAGTTTCTGGGGCAGTTAAGTTTAGGCTTTTGGCAGGACTAGAATCCAGTTCTAATTTTTTCCACTGTACCTTAAACTTTCCCCTCTCCCCACAAAAAAATAAGACTTCCTACATTTTTTTACCTATGTTACGAATCAAGCAAAGTATATGGTTTTAAAAGCCTAATTTTTGTTCTATTTACAAAGTCCCACACATAGTCACAGTGCCCTGTAAATAATGTCTTCAGTGGTAGAGAGCAGATTCTGATAAAGTTCATATGGCTGAATGATAATAATAATGAGCTAAAATAAGCCTTATTGGACCCCATCTGTGAACACCAAGAAACTAAGAAATATAATGTCTGTAAGAACAATGTGTTTATGAAATTGCATTGTTTCTTTGCCACTGTGTGGGAGGTATTATATCGCATGTTGAGTAGTAAATGGCAGAGATTGTAGGTAGAAATACTGCACAAAGGGAATTTCTTGTCAGAGATAAAAGAATGGAATATAATGAGATAAAAATATGTCGGTTATGTTCCCTTTCCCCTATTTGTCCTAGGGGTGAGGGCCAGATTTTGGACTCAAGCACTAAATCATAATGGACAAAGTCTCAGAGATATCCTAATGGTTTGATAATCAGGACATCTACATCCTAAGGCTGAAGAAAAAAGCCATTGCCCCTCTGGAGGAAGTCCTTTAAATTTTCTGTGACTCAGTTTACTCATTTATCAAACTTATAAATCTCACTGAGCTATTCAGAGGTTCTATTTTTTAATATCATTCAAAAAGCTTTTTGAAAAGGCTACATATTATACTAGGAATCATAAAATGAAATAAAAGACATGACTAATAGGAAAGGGCATTCTGTAAATGCTTAAGTAAGTACTTATTAAATACATTTGTCTGCTCCAGACTAGTTTGGTCCCAGATGGAAAACTTGACTAAAAGGGCTATTCTGAAACATTTCTGAAAAACATCCCTAAGTGCTACTTTTAGTGTCCAGCGAAGTTTTAAACTGGAAATTATCTGAACCTGACCCAGTTTGTAATGAGATAGATAATCACCAATCTTTCCCTTAAAAAAACAAACAAAAAAACCCTTTATTTTATATATCCTTATGTCATATTAACTCACACCCACAGAACATATCAGCTTCTTGAAGGCAGAACCCATTTCTTTTTTGTCTGTCTTCATATCCTCAGGCCTAGGATATAATAGCCTTTAAATGTTTTTGGATTGATTGATCCAATCCAATAAACATTTTTAAGTGCCTACTATGTGCCAGGCATTCTGTTAACTGTTGGGAATATAATTAATAGGAAAGACAGTTCCACTTTTTCAAATCTCAAAAAATGAAAATTTCTATAAGAACCATATACATTTGAAACCTAGCTTCCATTTTATAAGCAGAAACATGATAGTAAAGACCTTGAAACTAAGTGATCCTCCCCCTAAAAAAAAGATGACGTAAATATAATAGAAAGGTATAGCGCAGTAAGAGATGGTAATAACTCTAGATAGAACTCAAGAGAAACATGGTGAGATTCATATAGATGTATTTCAAATGATATAATCATAACCAAAATAACATAAACAAACTACAATATAAGAATCACTTAAAAAGAAGTAAAACTTTGAGTTAGTGAAAGAATAATTAAAGTGTAGTTTCGTTTTGTTTTTTTACTGGAGAGAGTCGGGGAAAAATTGAGACAAGTTATCCTATATATAATCAGATATTGTTATTATATCAGATCTTTTTTGCTTAATTTGCTTAATTAATTAATTGCTTACTTAAAATCGCTTAATTCTCAAATGAAGGAGGAGATAGACCATAGGAAGATATTTTCCAAAGAAAATAGAAAATGGCTGTAAGACTTTGGGGACATTTTGTATGTGTCTGTGTGTATAATACATACATACATATATATTATGTGTACAGATGCAGAGAACATATGTTTTTATTTATATATAGCATATGTAATATTTACATATATGCATATTAGGATGGTGAATTGACAATGGTATAGCAGAGGGACAGAAGAGAGGGAGAGAATATTTTAATCTAGTAAGACTAACTTTTGAAACTCTGTGTGTGTATATGTGGGGAGGGGGGTACACAGGGCACCAAAAACCGCCACAGAGAATAGTTCTCAGCCTGAAGTCGAGAAGACTCATTTTCCTGGGTTCAAATCAGACCCTTAGTAGCTGTGTAACCCTAGACAAGGAATTTAACTTTGTTTGCCTCAGTTTCCTCATCTGTAAAATGAGCTGAAGAAGGAAGTAGCAAACTCTTCCACTCTCTCTGACAAGAAAATCTCAAAGGGGCAGCCATGTGGCTGAAGTCAGGAGGGCCAGGGTTCAAATTTGGTCTCAGATACTTAACATTTTCTAGCTGTGTGACCCTGGGCAAGTCACTTAACCCCAATTACCTCAGCCCTGCCCCCCCAAAAAGGAAAAAAAAAATCTTAAATGGGATCTGAATGACTGAACAACAAAAGTCACTTTTGAAGTATCTCGGATGTGCATGTATATCTCTGAGTGTGGACACACACGGGTCAGGAGGTTACTGGAGTAACTTGGCCCTTTCCCTCCTGCACAGAGCTAGCTTCCTAATTACTAAAATGAAAATCCCTTCTGTATCTGCTGCTTCCTCCACCAGGTCTGAGCAGCTGACTCCATCCTCCCCTCTCCCTGCCATGAGGAGATTGTCTGTGCTACTGGGAGCACTTCCACAAAGAAGGATAATAATAAAATGGGAAACCCTTTCACAATCTTCTGGATTTTCTTTCCTCTACAAAAATCTGGATGCTAAATTCTCTGGTCCCTTCCATCTACTAATGGCTAGCAAATAGAAGCAGCTTGCTTCCATCCCTCAAGCAGTTGGCATTTTAATTCTCCTGCAGGGTACTGATGGCATCCTAGGAACTCCCAGATGGCAGCGGGTCATCCCCCTGAAAAAAACACTAAGTGTTCTGCAGGAATATGCTCAATGGCGAGGCTGTCAAGAGAGAGAGGTCAGTGACAGCTTGGAGGATCACTTACCTCTTCCCTTAGCCTCTGGAAAAGCCCTCTAGTCTCATTCCTCATTACCGTTCCTCAATTCACAATTTCTCGGAAATGATTTAAGTTATTTTGGGGGCTTTCCGCTGCTTTTCTCCATAAGGAGAATGTGCCTTCCCATTCCAAGAGCAACAGGACCTCTCAGCCTGCAGACCGAGCCTCCTACTGAGTGAGCCAAGCGGCCATGGAGCTACTGCTGTCATAGAGATGGCTTCTGGCTTCCAAGGGGTCTCTCTCGGCCCTGCAGACCTTGCTCACCGATGGGAAGGAGGCACCCCAGCTGAGCTTCCTGGCTGGCTCCACCAGGTTTAATTGAAATGTCTCATAAAAGCATCACAAGCAGGAAATCAAGGCCTACTCAATGAACCACTAGCTTCTGACCATGGGCCTAGGATGAGCCATTAAAATAAGTTGCAAATGGAAAAAGCATCTCTTTCAGTCACCCTTTGTTTTCTGGCTACTAAAACAGGATCCTGATTCAATTCCAACAGATATCTTATTACCAGTCCAACCAGGATATGGCCATAAGCTCTCATGTTTGGAAAGCTTTTTTTGTTGGGAGTTAACATCTTTAGTAAACAAATAGCAACAGGTCATTTAGGGACAAGGAGACACCTGGTGACCAACCAGTGCATTCAATAAATATGTACACAGAAGAAAAATAATAAACCATGCATGCAGAATATAACCCCAAACCCTTATATTCATTGTGCAATGAATATACATTTTTTTCTATAAAAGATTAAGACTTTTCCCACCCTCATTCTTAAGATTTTGAAAAGCCTCACACTGGTTAGCTCTGTTTTTCTTGCTTTACTAAAACAGGATTTGTCCAAAGTGAAGGGCCAGATCATCACTAATTAAAGTGTCACTTGTACTACTCAACGGATTGGATTCTTTATATTATTATTATTATTATTATTATTATTTTGCTGAGGCAATTGGGTTTAAGTAACTTGCCCAGGGTGATATAGTTAGGAAGTGTTAAGTTTCTAAGGCTGGATTTGAACACAGATCCTCCTGACTTCAGGGCCGGCACTCTATCCACTGCACCATCTCACTGTCCCTTAAGTTCTTAATAAAGAGTACAAAGGGACATTGGAAATAATACATGTAGACAATCCCTGAATTACGCAGATGAAGAAATGAAGGCCTGGAGAAGGCAAGCAATTTGTCTGAGATCCCACAGCATGGAGATAAGAATTTGAACTCGGGCTCTGTGTCTTCTAATGCGATTATAATTCCACAATGCCATGGCTACCCCTTCCATCATTTCAGCAGCATACTCCAGGCAATAGTGATTTCTTCTAAGATGTAATTAAAAGAGTCCTCAGCTACCTTGCCATTTCCAGAGTTTTAGATACCAGCAAGAATGAAATGTGATATTTTTCTTTCCTCAAGAACTCAAGTGGCAAGAGAAATAACGAAGCTTTATTTCATATATAGACAGTGACAGTTTCTAATTACTGATGCGCCACTAAGCAAGGTTTTGCTAACAGCCAAATGAGCGAGTGCACTCACAAAATGAGGGCAGGTGGCTTATCTGATTAGTTTTACTCATCTGTCTATGATATTATATAATTCTAGAAGGCCAATATCTCTTTATCTTTGGAGGTAGAGAAAAGAAACACCACTTTAAAAAGAATCCACATTAAATGCTATATTGTTTCCCATCCAATTATCTTTTGTACTCAGCATACAAATGGGAAAGTGCTGAATGCTCATTTTAAGTGCCATCTATCATCTGCTTAATTAATTGTAAGCAAACTTCTATTTGCATTTCAGGTGAACAGAGCATAAAAGAAATGAGATTTTTCTGGCAAATGAAGGTACTATATTATAAAAAGAATAGGATCTTTTCTACCAAAAAAAAAAAAAAAAAAACAACAGTTTTTGATGTAGTTCATATCTCAGGCACCCATAAGCTCTAAATAAACTACTAGTCTTATCTCTTACTACTAAGGTTCCAGATAATACCCTTCAAGCTTTCAGGCTAAGGGACCTGTTTACCCAGGATCCTAACCTTTCCTTTTAGATCCCTGAAAATGTTTTGTTTCAAGTCAATGAAACTGACTTTCACTATTTGCCTTTGGGTTTTCACAATGGAGATCAATGTTTAGAGCAACGGTTTAGCACACAGGACTGCTAGACTTGGAATCAGAGGCACTCAGTTCAAATTCTAACTTGTCCATCAGGGAAAGTGATTTGATTTTTCTGAATTTGTTCCTTTTTATTTTAAAATGAGGGGGTTGGGGATGTGGGAAAACTGGGACACTGATACATTGTTGGTGGAACTATGAATGGATCCAACCATTCTGGAGAGCAATCTGGAACTGCCCAAAAAGTTATCAAACTGTGCATATCCTTTGACCCAGCAGTTTCTATTGGGCCTATATCCCAAAGAGATCTTAGAGGAGGGAAAGGGACCCACATGTGCAAGAATGTTTGTGGCAGTCCTTTTTGTAGTGGCTAGAAACTGGAAACTGAATGGATGCCCATCAATTGGAGAGTGGCTGAATAAATTATGGTATATGAATGTTATGGAATATTATTGTTCTGTAAGAAATGACTAGCAGGACGATTTCAGAGAGGCCTGGAGAGACCTGAATGAACTGATGCTGAGTGAAATGAGCAGAACCAGGAGATCATTATTCACGGCAACAACAATACTATATGAGGATCAATTCTCATGGATATGGCTCTCTTCAACAATGAAATGTTTCAAACCAGTTCCAATTGTTCAGTGAAGAAAGCCATATACACCTAGAGAGAGGGATGTGAAATGTGGACCACAACATAACATTTTCATGCTCTCTATTGATGTTTGCTTGCATTGTGTTTCCTTTCTCTGATTTTTTTTTCTTGTAGATACGATTTTTCTTGCACAACAATTTTAAGTGTGGAAATATGTATACATATATTCGACTTGTCAAGTATTTTAACATAATTAACATGTAGTGGATTTCCTGCCATCTATGGAAGGGGTGGGGACTAGTGGGGGGGAATTTGTAACGGAAAACTTTGTAAGGGTCAATGTTGAAGAATTACCCATACATATGTTTTGCAAATAAAAAGTTTTAATAAAAAAATAGGAAAATAAAATGAAGGGATTGGAATAAATGACTTCTTTTGCCCTCATTATTAGCTCTTACATATGAACTTAAATTGTTGAAATGATCAATGTAAATGAAAAATGATATTTTAAAGGCAAAATCGTGTAAAAAGTCTTAAAGTTCACGAACTGTTAAGAAGTCCACTGGGTTCATACGGGCATGGTTAATTTCTCCTTCATAACTGTTTAATGATATTGCCAGCCAAAATTTACTATTCAAAATTGTCAGATAAACACAGGAATTTTTTTAATTTTGAAAACTCTGCATGTTTTGGAAGTCTGTATCAAACAAACCATAAACATACAGATTTCTCCTTCAAAACAGGGGTATATATTTATTCAATATAAGGGTCCAAAATATACACTGCTGCGAGTGTATTTTAATTTTAAATCAGAAACGACTATGTCAACAACATTTTTTCTTGGAAGAATGCAAGAATATGAAGAATTTGTGCTATAGCTTTCCATTTATGCAAAGACAATAAAACACATACACAAAAAAGAAAGATAGAAGAGGAAGTCTTTGTAGAGGTTCCTCAGAACTGTTTTATTGCTTAGGATGTTTGTTTTGAATAAAACACTTCAATATTTCATCAAGTCATCCATCAGATAATCAAAACCTGTTTTATTTTCTTGTCATCTTCTCTGTCTCACCCTCCCCGACCCTTTTCCTTCATCTGGAAAAGCTATTCTCTGTACCTAACCTCCAAAGGTCATCCCTACATCTTTCCTAAAGAGTCTTACTCATCTTTGGAACTTTATCCTAAGGCCTTAGGCTACCCTAATTAATCAATTAAGTATAAACTAAGGATACCATATCAGGGCCCAGACTATGTTTCATCTGTCCAGAAGCTTTCTTTTATATCAGTAGTTTTTAACCTGAGATATGTGAAGAAAATTTTTAAACATTATTTTGTTAATTATATTTCATATAATTGATTTTCTTTGTAATAAGTCAGTATGCATTTATTAAGTACCTGCTGCCTGCCAGGTGCTGGGCTAAAGCACTGAAGATAAAAAGAAAAGCAAAAAATTAGTTCCCGATCTCAAGAAACTCATATGGAATCATTGGGCTACACAATACAGAAACAACTTTGTACATAAATTGTGTTTAGTCCCAGAGAAAAGATATTAACATTAAGGAGAACTGAAAAAATTTAGGTGGTGCTTAGGAATTTAAAAAACATTATTCTGAGAAATTCATACGCCATAGTTCACCAGATTTCCATGGCACAAAGAAAAGGTTAAAAATATTATATATGCTTTTGTCTCCTCAGATAGTGAGAAGTTCTTTGTGAGTATGGATTGTTTTCTTTGTATCCCCAGCACTTACTATAATACTTTGAATGTAATAGGTATTTATTGAATGATTGTTACCTTGACTGTCTTTTTCATTCATTCATGAAAGAGAAAAGTAACTTCAGATTCTTCAAAGACCTAAATGTGTCCAAAAAATCCACAGCCAGAGACAGAAATTCTGCTTCCTGAACACATGGTTCTTCTCTTTTTCCTACTGGAATCTGGTTCTGAAAACTTTCAAGTCTGAAACTTCATATATCAGATGTCATGACTCCTTCTACCACAATATGACAGATCAAGGGCAGAAGAAAAGGCTAGAATAATCAAGACTTTTGCCCTTTTTTCATTAATTACTTATATTGCTTCCTGCATGCACTACAATTTTTTTTCCCACTGAGTCCACATCCATAAATTTGTGTGAACTGTGTGTGTCTCTCTCTGCCTCCTTTACCCTCTCTCTTTGTAATGTTGTCTCTCTTTCTCCTCTTCCCTCTTTTCCTCTTCCTGCCTCCTTCTCCTCTTTTTTTCATGGCCTAAGTTCCAAACAAACAAAAACTCTCAAAAAATCCTAAATATCACCTTAAAATATATAATTCTGTCCCTCTAATGAATATTCACTCCCAAGATCTTTAAGTCTTTCTTCATAGATACTCTATCACATAAAAGGAGTACAACAAATTTTAGCCGAGTTTGTTTCTTGATCAACTGAATAGGCATAGAATTCAATTAATTTATCCTGTTTCTTATTTTAATGTTCCCTTTTTTAAAAGTTTGGTGTGTAAAAAAGAAAGTCAGTTTACTGTAATAGAACAAACACTGAATTGGCCATCAGGAGACCTAGTTCTAGGGCTAACTTTGACATGCATAGCCGTGAAACCAAGGCTTCAATTTCTATTGCTAAAATAAGTAAGGTGAACTTATGTTATTTATAAGTCCTTTTCTACCTTTAGTAAATGAATCAGTGAAATATTTATCAAACACTTACTATGGTTTTTTATAATAACTTTTTATTTTTCCAAATACATGAAGACAGTTTTCCACATTCACTTTTGCAAAAACTTGTGTTCCAAATTTTTCTCCCTCACTCTCCTCCCCCAGATAGCAAGCAATCCAACATGGGCTAAACATGCACATTCTTCTAAAACTATTTCTGTATTCATCACACTGTACAAAAAAAATCATATTAAAAAGGGGGACAAAAACAAGAAAACAACAAAAAAGGTGAAAATATTATGCTTTGAAAGACATTCAGTTTTTATAAGCTCTTGCTTTGGATGCGGATGGCTCTTTACATCACAAGTCTATTGGATTTAATATATATTTCTACCATGTTTAATATATATTAGACTATTTGCCATCCAGGGGATGGGGTGGGGGAAGGGGGAGAAAATTAAAACACAAGGTTTTGCAAGGGCTAATGCTGAAGAATTGTCCACACATGTTTTGAAAAATAAAAGCTTTAATAAAGAAAAAAGAGACAAGTCTATTGGAATTCTCTTGAATCACCACATTGTTGAAAAGAACCAAGTGCATCACAGTTGATCACTGGATAATCTTGTGGCTACTATGTACAATGTTCTCTTGGTTTTGCTCACTTTACTAAGCATCAGTTCATGCAAGATTTTCCAGGATTTTCTGAAATCTGCTTGTTCATCATTTCTTATGGAACAAGCATTTATTACATGCAAAGCATTGAGAATATATACAATAATTTAAGACAGTTCTCGATCACAAGAAGCTCACTTTCTAATGGAGGAGACAGAATATGTGGAAGATTACAGCTTTTAAGTTGAACAGAAAAGTAATATAGTCCGTAGGGTACAGCAACAAAGCAGGTATCAAGGCACCTTATTTGATATAATTTCCATTCATAGGATCAGTTTCTGATACTGAACCATTTTATAATGCCAAAATGTTTTATGGCAAGAACTTTCTTTTCTTAATCTTTGGTAGCTGTGACTATAGCACCTCTAGAAGCAGTTTCCAGGCTGTCTCTCCAAAAAGATGATAATTTCCAGGATAATGGTAATGGATATTGAGCTGGAAACAAATATTATTAAATATCAATTATCAAATATTTTGAGTCCAAGGGAAAGGAATAAGCATTTATATGATGCCTTCTATGATCCAGGCACTGTGCTAATTACTTTTAAAATGGCTTATTTAATCCTAATCATAACCCTGTAAATGAAGGTGCTATTACTAATCTCATTAGATAATAGAATAAACTGAGAAAAACAGAGATTAAGTGATTTTCCTGGAGTCACACAACTAAAAAAATTTCCGAGGCTGGATTTGAAATCAAGACTCCTGACTCCAAGCCCAATGCTCCATGCACTATGCCATCAATTTCCCTCTGTCCAGGGTCCTGAGAAGGCTCCACTGAGGGAGATGGTTGGTGATAAAGGTGATGAGCCAGTGTGTGAATGGTAGGGAGCTGGGACTTAGGCTTCGAAGCCTATCTACTGCAGTTAGGTTGAGTACCAACTGATGGGGATGGCTGGTCCCTCATACATGGAAGTTGCTTCCCCAAATATTGACAGTAAGAACTCATCTGGAAGCACAAGTCATATTTTTTTGGGGGGGAAAGGAAGGGTTGCCACTCAGAATTCTGTTCTAGGCTACCTGTTGGTAGTTCTAACAATCAACCATACTCCCCTTCCCAAGGTGTTTTTTCCTGATCCTCCACAAAGTCCTACTCTGGTGCCTGATTATGTGATGGAGGTGATCCCTAAATTCTTTAAAGCTATGTCAACAGCATAATCTTTGAGAGATTCTGCCATTTTGAAGATGTTTCACATATGGTCTCAGAGATATATTATGTCTGAGGACTAATGTAGCTAGTTATATAGATTTATCACAAACATAGAAGCTACCAGGAGATGATTTCTTTTTTTTTTT
>JAJPUD010001565.1:141071-176469 GCA_023553655.1 Myrmecobius fasciatus
TTTTTTCCAATTCACCAATTTTGTTTTTCAGTGAACTGTTTTCTTTTTCCAATTCACCAGTCCTATTTTCCAGTTTTTGATATTTCTGTTGCCCTGATCTCAATTTATTTCCCCATTCTTCTTCTAGCTCTCTTTTGAGATTCTTAATGCAATCATCCAGGTAAGCCTTCTGAAAGGGAGACCAACTTAAGTCTGCCTTTGTGGCTTCATCTGGGATTGTTTTCATAATGTCAGGATCTGGGGACTGTTCTATTTTTTCTCCGTAAAAGCTTTCTATGGTGAGAGCTCTCTTCTGCTTCTTGCTCATGATTTAAAGTTGGGATATTGGTCAAAAGCCGAGAAAACTGCAACAATTTATATTTGCCCTGGGGCAGTTTGCCGAGTTGACTTCCGGTCTGAGGCTGGTCGGGCTAGATTCGCACCAGGACCACGTTTTCAGCTGTTCTCATCCACCCCCTTCCAAAGGCAGATCTGCCAAAGCACCTGCCCGCAAGCAGAGCAAAGTGGCCCAGGCGTCTCCCAGGGGCTTCCTGTGTGCCCAAAATCCGCCCCTCTATCGCAGCCCTGACTTCCGCCCCGGCTGGAGTCCGATCGCGACCAGCGGCCGATTTCCCCTGAGGCTAACCTTCTCCGGAGTTCTTTCAAGGTAGATCTTTTATAGAAGTGCTTTGTAGTCCAAATGCTTGGCGAGGACCTCACTCGGAAACCAGTTTTAAGGCTTACTTTGTCTGGGTTGGGGGAATGTCGGAGGGAGTTCACAGAGAAAGCTGTCCGCAGTTCACCATCTTCTCAATTATGATGTTTTAACTACATTCTATCCGCACCTTCCAATCTCCAAATACTTGAAAACATTTTAGAATGAGCTAACATTTTGCAATACAATTATCAGAAAAGTCCAACCTAACACTTCAATGTTCCAAATAGCATGCCCAGATCTAGTCCTTAGACTTAGGGGATAGGGGGTGCTACCTATGACATGTTTCTTAAATCCTTCCTGGAAGTTATCAGGATAAATATCAAGTGAAACCATGATTTCCTTCCCCTATTCTATGAAATCTCTATGTTAATTACAGCACAGATCACCTTTTATTCCTTGTTCCTGTGGGCCAGAAATACCAATCTTCAGTATGAGTAATCAAATCCTCATTCCCATCAGAGTAATTGATTAGAATTCCCATTAAATAAATAAATTTATTTAATGTTTGCAATTGACCACAGATGGTGCTAAGTGCCAAAGTGAAAAGACACTAGACCCCATCCTCAAGATTTCTGTTGAAAATTTTTTACTTAACACTTTTTGTGTCATGGAACTCTGATGGCAAGGTGGCGAAGCTTTCCGACTTCTTAAATTAATATTTTCAAGTGCATCAAATAAATTGCATAGGATGACACAAACTAATTATATTGGCATAGTTATAAAAATATCAATTTTTAAAAAGGTCAACAGTCTTCGGGTTATAATTATTTAAAAAATTAATAAGTTTATAGGTCTTTTGTTAAAAAAATTCCTTCTTTAGAGAGTTCAGAATCCAAATGAAAGATTCTCTCTAAATAGTGATGCTCTCCAGATTCCCTCAAGAAGATTATGTCTCTAGAGCAAGGATACTTAAAAACTTGGACAGGAAAAATTACATATTCTTAACATACCTCTAACTGAAATATTGCATTTTCTTCAATTATAAAAATTTTGAAACAATTATTTGAGAAAGAAATCACAGACTTTACCAGGCTTCCAAAGGGGTCTTTGACACAAAAGTAGCTCAAGAATCATTGCTCTCAAGAGTACAGTATTGAAATTTAAGGATGCTCTATAAATGGTGAAGTCCTCCAGATGTTTGTGTTTATGAATAATATTGTATTTTTGTGGGTTTTTATTTTTTTTTAATTTTATTTTTTATTTATTTATTAATACTTTTTATTTGCAAAACACATGTATGGGTAATTCCTAAACATTAACCCTTACAAAGCTTTCTGTTACAAATTTTTCCCCCCTACACCCCACCCCTCCCCTAGATGGCAGGATATCCACTACATGATAATTATGTTAGAATATTTAAGAAATCTAATATATGTATAGTTATTGCATCATTTTTTTGCAGGAGAAATTTTATCTACAAGAAAGAATAATCCAATAAAGGAAATACAATGCAAGCAAACCTCAATAGAGAACATGAAAATGTTATGTTGTGGTCCACATTTCACATCCCTCTCTCTGGGTGTAGATGGCTTTCTTCACCGAACAACTGGAACTGGTTTGAAGCATTTCATTGTTGAAGAGAGTCACGTCCATTAGAACTGATCCTCATGTAGTATTGTTGTTGCCATGAATAATGATCTCCTGGTTCTGCTCGTTTCACTCAGCATCAGTTCATGCAAGTCTCTCCAGGCCTCTCTGAAATTGTCCTGCTGGTTGTTTCTTACAGAGCAATAATATTCCATAACATTCATATACCATAATTTATTCAGCCACTCTCCAATTGATGGGCATCCATTCAGTTTCCAGTTTCTAGTCACTACACAAAGGGCTGCCACAAACATTCTTGCACATGTGGGGCCCTTTCCCTCCTTTATGATTTCTTTGGGATATAAGCCCAATAGAAACACTGCTGGGTCAAAGGGTATGCAGTTTGATAACTTTTTGAGCATAGCTCCAAATTGCTCTCCAGAGTGGTTGGATCCGTTCACAGTTCCACCAACAATGCATCAGTGTCCCAGTTTTCCCACATCCCCTCCAACATTCATCATTAATTTTTCCTGTCATTTTAGCCAATCTGACAGGTGTGTAGTGGTACCTCAGGGTTGTCTTAATTTGCATTTCTCTGATCAGTAGTGATTTGGAGGAACTTTTCATATGATTATAAATAGTTTTAATTTCATCATCTGAAAATTGTTCATATCCTTTGACCATTTATCAATTGGAGAATGGCTTGAATTCTTATAAATATGAGACAATTCTCTATATATTTTAGAAATAAGGCCTTTATCAGAACCCTTAAATGTAAAGATGATTTCCCAATTTGATGCTTTCCTCCTAATCTTGTCTGCATTAGTTTTGTTTATACAGAAACTTTTTAACTTAATATAATCAAAATTATCTATCTGGTGTTCAATTAAGAGTTCCAGATCTTCTTTGGACATAAATTTTGAATAATATTGTATTGACTACAGAGATCCATAGTCACTCAAGAGAGTTCAACTTCAGTACTCATATGGGAACAATCAACAGAGTAGGAAAAAAAGTTTGTAGTCTTTTTTGATTTTGATATGCAATTGGAGGAGAAAAAGTACATGTATACTCAAACAACATATTTGCATATATAAAGAAAATATAAGGTAAAACTGGATTCAAAAGCAATAGAAATTGATGAGAAAAGTATTGATTAGGGGACAAGGCCTTCTACAGAAGGAAGCACTTGAGTTGAATCTTAAAGGAAGACAGCAATTGCAAGAAGCAGTAGTAATGAGAGGGAGCATTCTAGTCAATGTGGACTTTGGGTGAAAAGGCATAATAAGGGAAGTTTCAAAGTGGTATGGGAGTAATATAAATGGGCCAGTGTGGTTGGAACTCAAGAGTTATGTCTTGTAAAGTATAAGAAGACTCAAAATATGGGAAGGGGATTAGTGTCAAACTGGTATAAAATGCCAAAGAGAAGAGTTTATATTTAATTTATATCTTTACTTTAGGAGAATTAATTTGGCAACAGAACTGAGAATGGATTGGAGTGAAGAGAGACTTGAGGCAGACATAAAAATTAGGAGGCCATTACAATAATCCAGGCAAGAGGTGATGGGTGTGTGTCAGTGGATCATAAATGATGCAGAAATATAAATAACAGTATTTGGCAAACAACTAAATACTTAGAGTAAGAACAAGGAATCAAGAATGACACTAAGTTGCAAAGATAAGAATTAAAAGGTTGGTGTTGTCCTTAATAGAACAAGAAAGTTCAGAAGATGAATAGGTTTTTGGAGGAAAGATTTTGACCATGTTATGTTTGAGATCTACAGAACAGTCAATAAAATATCCAATAGACAATTTATGAAGCAGATCTAGAAATTAGAAAGCAACCAAAAAAACAAAAAAGGCAAAGATTACAGACATAGATATAGGAGAAATTTGCATGGAGATAAAAATTAGATATCAATAGGAACTGATGATATAACCGAATGAGAAAGTACTGAAAGAGGACAAAGCCCAGGAGAGAGCCTTGGAGAATATCCTTTATCAGAAAGGATGGTAAGGATGATGTGCCAGCAGGGATGTGTCAGACAGAGAGAAATAGGAGCCACAAAGTAAGAGGGCTCTCAAGAACCCAGAGCAGGAAGTATATTCAAGAAGAGAAAGTAATCAAGTGTCCATTGTGGCAGGCAAATCAAAGGATGAAAACATGAAAACAGTTTGCCTGTAATTTTGAAGAGAGCAGTTCTAATGCTTTTCTTCTGTTGATTATTTCCAATTTTCTTATATGAATCTTGTTTACACTTAACTGTTAGCATGTTGGTTTCCCCATTAGATTGGGAACTTTTTGAAGTCAGGGACTATATTCTGCCTTTCTTTGTAACCTCAGCACTTAGCACAGTACCTAACACACAGGAGGAACTTAATAAAGGTTTGACTGACTGGTGGATGAAGAGAAGAGTGGACTGTATGATTTGTTGTAATAACTCATGTTTAGGATATGAATGAAAAAGATAGAGAGGAAGTGTATATTCTGTGATGTATATAAGTAACACAGCAGCAGAAACAAGAAAAGGACAATAAAAGAGTAAAGATATAAAGTGAATGTCAAGAAATATTTCCTGAAGGTTGGGGGATACATGGGCATGTTGGTAGTCAATTGGGGAAGGGTTTAACACAAATAGAGATGAGAATGGAGGAAAGTAGGGGAGAGAGGGAAAATAGAGGGGGAAAAAAGTGGGAAAGAAAAAGAAGGGGAAGAGAGAAAGAAAGGGAGAGGAAGAAAAAGGAGAAAAGAGAGGGAGTGAGAGGTAAAAAAAGGAAAAGAGAGAAGGAGCAAGAGGGAAAGGAGAAGAGACAGAGAGGGGGAGAGAAAGTGGAGGAGGAAAAAGAGAAAGAGGGAAGTGAAAAGAGAAGAGAGAGAGGGAGAGAGGAGAAAGATGTGAAGAATGAGAAAAAGGAGGAGAGAGGGAGAGAGAGAAGGAAGAGAGAAGAAACAGAAAGGGAAAGAGAAGGAGAATGAAAGGAGAGAAGAAGAGAAAGGAGGAGGGACTAGAGAGAGAAAGAGAGAGACAGAGAGAGAGAGACAGAGAGATGGAGAGAGTCAGAGAGAGAGGTGGAGAGACAGAGAGATGGAGAGACAGAGAAAAAGAGAATAAATAATTTAGGATAGCAAATAATTTGGCCTGAATATGAGATCGTTTCATAGGAAAATAATGACCTTTGTCATCTAGTAAAATGTCAGTAAGGAGGCAGAGTAGATAGAGTGATGGGCCTGGAGTTAAGAAGGGTCATCTTCCTGAGTTCCAATTTGACCTCAGATGCTTAGTAGCTAAATGACTCTGGATAAGACATTAAGCTGTTGACTTCCGTTCCTCATCTGTAAAATTACTAGAGAAGAAAATGGCAGACCACTTCAAAATCTTTGACAAAAAACAAACCCAAAAGGCATCACAAAGATTGAGATATAACCAATAAGGCTGGACCACAAGAACAAAGTCTTCTGCAGGGAAAAATCTGTAGACCTCTCTTCTTGGGGTCATTTTAAACTGAATCAATTTCATGGTCTGGTTACTAATGACAGAATTAGCCAAAGACAAAGAAAGAACTAGCTTTGTTGAAAGCTTGAATCAACAGAAAATCTGACCAAAGAATATTAAAAACAGGTTAAACTTCTCACCAATGTGGGAACCTTCTGTTAACTATCTTTTTTTTTTTAACATTTCCTATTGAATGGTTAGTTCTGGAAAATTAAAAGTAAATAGAGGCTCTACTTTTCACACCATGAGCCTAGTATGTGGCCAGATGCTGGACAAAGCATTGTCCATCTCTCGGAACAGAGGCCAGCCCATGAAACTGGTATATAGGACCTTCCAAGTGGTATAGCAGCATAACAGCTAATAATAATAGCTTGCATTTAAATAGCACTTTTAAGTTTGCTTTCTTTATAAATATTGCATTATTTTATCCTCATAATAACTCTAGGGAGATAGGAACTATTATTATCCCCATTTCACAGAAGAGGAAATTGAGATGGAGTTTAAATGATTTGCTCAGGATCACACAGCCTTGTCTAAAGATGTATTGAATACAGGTTTTCCTAATTCTAGGTCTAAAAAGTGATCTACTTATCACCTAGCAGTCTCATTTCAGTAAGACTTGAAATCCTCCTTTCCTTGTTACACTAAGAAAGAAAAAAAAAACAGATAGCAAACAAGGACGCCCAGCTTTTCAAAGAAAAAACATCTAACCTGGCCTGAATAATCTAGGGAATAGCATTTTCAAACTAATTTGCAGAAGTGTCATTTAAGTAGCCTGGAAAGAAAGAGGCCAAGTACCTTCAAGAATACAAAACAAAAATAGATTTTTTTTAATCACTGAAGAATTTTAAGAGCAATTACATTGCTATAGCCATAACAGCCACTTATGCAACTAACAGGCTTAGAATACACAAAACCCTTATGCCAGCTCCCACTCCCACTTCATGGATTGTTGAGTGTTTGGAGGGACAGGAAATATAATCAAGTAGGGTTTGGTTAAGAGCATGGAGCTTGAAAGCCAAGCTGTTGTTGCTATTATCATTATTACTATATTATTGTTATTTGCTCTTCTAGATAAAATACAACACAAAACAAAATTGAAGGGATCTTCATGGTAGAGAAAAAGAGAGTCATTTTAGCCTTAAGGTCATTCCATTTGCATCAACCCTTTCCCATTCAGTACCTCTCTTTTTTAGCACAGTAACCAAAGAAAATATATTTTCCCGAGTAATATAGCATTGTCTTTCGTAGCTTAAGAAAAAGATACTATGAGTACAAACTGGGAAGGAGTCAGGAAAGCAGGGAAAAGAAAATCTAAGCAACCTTGTATGAATTAGGGTTTCTCTCTCTGCAGTTACCAATGTATACTATTTTGGTCTGATTATAAATTGGACTTTCTCCTCAACTGCAGTTTTCTCCATGAAATCAAATACTAAGCAGAAACCTTGATTCTATTAACAAGAAAAAAGTAAGCTTTTAAAAAAAAAGACATTTGTCCACTGTGAATAATTTAAATCCTAAGCAACTAATTTTTAACTATTGTGGATAGGAGCTGATGAAATGTAGCAAAACAGTAGAGTATGCTATGTTAATGGAACCATTCACTGGCAAGTGTTGCTGTTTATCCACTATTTCTGTTAAAGAAGTTCTGCTAAGTGCTCTGAGACAGCTTACTAAAGTCTGTGAGCCTCTCGTTGCTCATTTATAAAGAGGAAAAATCACAAAAATAATAGGGCAAAAGTTACCTGATTAAAAAAAAAGACTTAAGCAATTCACAAAGGCTGAACCAAAAGATTTTCCATTAGTAGGTAGCAGGTTGACCATCACTAGAGGCCTTAAGCACAGAATGAATGATCACTTTCTGGGTGGATGGAAGAGGAGATTAATTTTCTGGTGAAGAATTGGACTAGATGGCCAGTGGGATCCTTTCCAACTCTTAAAATTCCATGATTTACTGAATGTCCAGAAATAATATCATAAAAGTGTATTTACCACTAAGTGGAAATACGGGGAAAAAGGCATCCGCTTTCATAACCCACCCAAATTTACATTTCTGATAGGGCTTTAAGTTTCCGCAGATTTCAATTCAACTCACTATGCAAAAAGTAAGTTTTTTTCAAACTATTCTATGAAATCCAAGGGATTAGTTTGAAAGACCAATTGGAATTTCTTTAAAAATGTGGAAATCACTTGCTTAATAAATAAGACACTGTGATATATCATGGTGAAAAATAAATGAAGGTAGACACTATTGTTAAAAAGTTATCTAGTACATGAACTAAAAATTTTCAAATAATTAGGGCATAAAACAATTTTAAAATAATTTTCAAATTATTCAGCACACTTCCTTGTATAAATAGGTAATCTGTTAAATGAATGCATAGTCAAATAACCTACTGCTTGTCTCTCTTCATACTAATTTGCTTTACCAATGACCACCAGATAATCTTCCTAATACAGAGCTCTGATCAAACCATCCTATTATTCAATAACTTCCATTGGCTCACAACTGCCCATTAGGTAAAATCTAAGCTCTTTATTTATATAATTAAGATTCTCTATAATCTAAGTCTGACTTCTCTTTCTAGTCGTCTCTCACTATTCCCTCCAACTTCCAGTTAAAATGATCTACTTGTCACTTAACTAAATTCTTTATTTTTGTTCATACTCACTGATTTTGTTTAGACATCATAAAAATAAATATAACAGAATTTATATAGTACCTATTAAATGTTAAATAGTTTACAAATATCCTGAGTCAGAGAATATATGTTTAAAAATGTAGTTTATCAGTCTTTGTTAATACTATATTGCCATGTTAAAAGGTTAATCCCTGCTTTTTGTTAGTGGTAAATGGAAAAGCACTGGGCTACTGGACTTTCTTGACCTTCTTAGAGGGTAACATTGTAGTAGAAAGAATGCTAAACCTGGAGCAAGGAAGACCTGAAATTCAAATATGGCCTCATACATTTACAAGCTGTGTGACCTTGGGCATGTAACTTTATTTCTGTTTGCCTCAGTTTCTTCAACTGTAAAATGGGGACAACAGAATCTGTTTCCCAGAGTTTTTGTGAGGATCATATTAGATGTATGTAAATTATTTAACATATGGTAGGTAGTTACAAGTTATTTTTATGATGTTTAAACAAAATCAATAAATTAGTAAGAAAAAAGTGAGTATGAACAAAAATAGTGAGAAGTATATCATTTTGGCTGGAACTTGGAGGGAATTGTGAGAGAAGACTGGAAAGAGAGGTCAGACTTAGAATATAGGCAACCTTAATAATATAAATAAATGGCTTGGATGTTACTTAGTGGGCAGCTGGAATTTGGTCACTAAAAATGTTATTGTTGTTATTGTCTGACCTTGTATCACTCCTTACAAGTGTTGGTTGCTTCTTTCAAGTTTCGTTTTTGGTTTTTCATCATTAAAATTTTATAATAGCTAATGGCTTGTTTGTTTTATTTGTCTTTGGAAAAAAGCTTGGAAGACAATATGTAAATCATGAGACATTCAAGAAATACACAGGCCAGATATGGGGAAATGTGAGAAAGAAAGGCACCAGAAGAGTTTAGGGATTGGTGGTGGAGGAAAGAGTAGGAAAGGTCTCCTAAGGAAGGTAAGCATTTAAGCTCAGCCTTAAAGAAAGCCAAAGAAACTAGAGAGAGGGAACAATAGTAGGGGACAGCCAGTGCAAAATCCCAGGAAATGGGCCTTATAAAAAAAACTTAAAACACAGTTGAATAGTTGTAATCACTGATGTAGAGTGAAATCAGTGGTTTTTCAACAACGTGGTTGGTCCAACTCTTCATTTTAGGGAAGCAGAGCCACAAGGAGGTAAGCAGTTTGCCTATACTTGGGCTTATGGCTATCCTCTACTTCAACGATGCTCTATATCCTTCCCTCCTTGTCTAGCCCAAGTAAGGATGAAAGTCATGAGGTAACCTCGATCTGCGTCACCTCAAATTAATCCACTTTGTCCATGTACCCTTTAGCGATAACGGCTCAAATGAAAGAAATAATGCTATCTTCTTACTACCACCGTGTTTTTTTTCTCCCATTCTCACAACCAAGCACAAAATTTGTCTCTATTTCCCCAGTGACCCTTAGGGAAAGGCAGCACTCCCAAGAATAATTATTTTTTTTTCACTTTCCAACAAAACTATCATCATCAAGCCTTTGCCTACTTAGTTCTATTAGTTTATATTTTTACCTTCTTTACTTTATATATATATTCCAAGTTCTTTATTCAACTCTGGTTTTCTCAAAAGGAATTCTTTAGTCATACATTCTGCATTAAAAAAAATCTTTTGTCCTTGTAGAAGTATTCTGAATGTTTAGAATAAGTTATAGGTTTCAAACTGCTTTGCTTTTCATTATCTCATATTTCAATCTTTTATTTTATGTGCATCATTTTATTTAAATAATCTTATGCTATTTTGACCCCCATTTTGGCATGTTCATCTGACATATATTGCTATTTCCAGTATTTATTCCCTCACTTGGAAGCTCTAGAGCTTAGTTATTAACTTAGCCAAATTAAACTTTGGATTTATCTCTAGTAGCAGCCTCATAATCTTTTTTTGCCCTCTGTTTCCAATATTTTGGGGCAATTTTCTGAAGTAAGCTATATAATCACATTGATTTAATTTTTTAATGAGAAAAGAATTATTCTTTTCTAAATGTTATTGTCCAGGTCGATTCTCTTTGCTTTTAACATGGACATCTCACATGATCTCATTTTGCTGTGTTTTGACTTTCTCTGATGTATTACTAAATTTTAAAATTCCAACTTCTCCATTCTTTTTTTTTAGTATTCAATACTTTTCTAAGGTTTCCATCTTCTATCTAACTTGTCTAATCTTTATTAATATTTTTCATTAAAAGTTCTGATTTCATTCTTTGCCTTCACCTTGAATATTATTATCAGGTTTTTCAATCAATCAACAAGTGTTTATTACATGTTAACTTTGTGGCAAATACTATTAAGCTCTGGGAATACAAATACAAAAATATATGGGACAATTCCTATTTGCAAAGAGCTTACATTTAATTAGGAGAGCAAATCTGTGCAGAATACATATATACATAGACACAGGCATGATAAATACAAGGTAGTTAAACAGAAAATGTAGTTTGGAAGACACTAACTGATTGGAGGAAGGGGATGGGAATGAATAAAATATTTGTGTGGATTGCGTTCCTTGAACTGTATTTTGAAGAAAGAGGCATTATATGAAATAGAGGCCAAAAGTGACTAATTTCTAGACATGTGGGATGGCCAGTGGAAAGGCAAGGAGGTAAAATGCCATGTATAAGAAGCAGAGGTCATTGGTTTGCCTAGACTATATAATGTGAAGAGGTGGGATGAGGCATGAGTGTCTAGAGCTTTATAAACTAAGTAAAAGAAATTTTTATTTTCACCAACAGGCTAGAGGGAACCACTCAAGCTAAAGGAAATTCACTTTGGCAGATAAGTGGAAAATAATTAGAGTGGAGATGTTACAAATGCCCAAGTTAGAAAAGATGGGGATCCGAGCAAACAAGATGGCTTTGTGAACGAACAAAAGGGAGACATATAAAGTATTGCAGTAGAAATGTGGCTAGATTTTGCAAGTGATCAGGTATGTGAAAGAAAAGAGTGAGAAGTTATTAAAGTGATGAATCTGGGAGGCGAGAATGATGGCAATGCAGTCAATAGAAGTAGGGACTTTTAGTAGAGAAGTGGTTTGGAGAAGATGGAGAGAAGATGAGTTCTGTTTTAAATATATTGAACTTGAGTTCTCTGGGATACACAAAATTTGACACATCCAATAGTTTGGCATAGCAGGCTGGAAGTCAAAATAAAAATGAGAGCTGGATACACACACACACACACACACACACACAATCTGAAAGTCATTAAGATTGAGATGATAATTCAATCCATGAGAAGTAATGAAGTTGCAGGGAAATGTATAGAATAAAAAGAAAAGGGGCCAGGACTGAGCTTTGGGAAATTTCCTCTGTAGAGAGTGTGGTGTGAGAAAAGGGCCAGCAAAGGAAATTGAAAATGAATGGTCAGAGATGTAAGAAGAGAACCAGAGGAAAACATTGAAGAAAAATGGATATAGTTAATATAGTCAACTATTATAGTGAGGTTAAAATGAGACCTGAAAAAAGTCTATCATATTTGGCAATTATAGGCATCATTGATAACTCTGGAAAAAGTTTTAGTTGAATATTGAAATTAGAAACCAAATTAAAGAGTTTTGAAAGAGCATATGTTTTTTTTTTTGTTTTTTATTTTTGTGAAAGCCTTTTAATTTACAAAAAAAAATGCAAGGATAATTTTTCAAAATCTTGTGTTCCAATTTCCCACCCTTCCCCATACTCCCTCTTCTAGATGGCAAGTAATCCAATATATGTTAAACATAGTAAAATATATATGCTAAATCAAATATATGCATACATATTTATGCAGTTATCACGCTACACAAGAAAAATCAAATTAAAAAAATGAGAAAAAAATTAAATGCAAATAAACAACAAGAAAGACTGAAAATGCTATGCTGCTATCTACACTCAGTTCCCACAGTCCTCTCTCTGGGTGTAGATGGCTCTCTTCATTACAAGATCATTGGGACTGGCCTGAATTACCTCACTCTTGAAAAGAGCCACGTTCATCAGAATTGATCATCGTATAGTCTTCTTGTTGCCGTGTACAATGATCTCCTGGTTTTGTTCACTTCACTTAGCATCAGTTCATCTAAGTCTCTCCAGGCCTTTCTGAAGAGAATAATAATTTATAAAATCTGGAAGACATAAAACCTGATGCAAAGTGAAGTGGGCAGGACCAGAAAACAATAATAGCAATATTTTAAGGATGATAACTAATGAAAGTCTTAGTTACTCTGATTAAGATGACGCCAAAGAATCCATGATGAAAAAGAGAACTGATGAAATCTGAACAAAGACAGAAGCATATTCTTTTCATTTTATTTTTCTTGAGATTTTTGTGTTTTCTTTTGCAATATGGTTCATATAGGAATGTTTTACATGGCTCCACAAATATATTCAATATCATATTATTTGTCTTCTCAAAGGATAAAAGAAAGGTGAGAATAAGAGAGAATTTGAAACTAAACATTTAAAAAATGTTAAAACAAAATACATAAAATATTTTAAGAGATTTTTGAATAGAGTAAAAAAAGAGAGAAAGAGAAGACACTTTATAGAGTTTCATCCTTCCCCCAAGAAGCTGGCTGAGAAAAGGAGCAAAAATGCAGAAATGATAGTTTGAGGAATTGGTAGGGTTTTAGCAGGTGGTTTTTTAAAATGGAAAGATGTAGGCATATTTGAAGGCAGTTAAACAGAAGCTGAATATTAGAGGCAGAGATGATTGTGGTAGAAGGAAATGGAATCAAGAATGTAGAAAGGTTGGTTTTTGAGGAAAAACCATCAAAGACTAGAGAAAAAGAGGTAAATATAGATTATGTCTAGGGTTTTGTGACAAAGTGAAGAAAAAGCTCTGGCCTCAATTTTCTTAGTAAAATAGATGTTTTCTCAGGTTTCACTTTTGGGTGTTTGGGTGAGAAATTTAAATAGGTTGGAACATATTAATGGCCTTGCAGCGGTGATGATCCAATCCAATTGAGATCAAGTAATACAAATATTTATTGTACCCAATCATCACAACTGATTGACTTTCTACAGCTTCATTAGGCAGGACAGGAATAGAAGAGAAAGCAAATAGTGGGAACAGTTCCCAAGAAAGAGTCTGGGAAGGCATATAAGGCAAGGAGACATGGGATTTGATAGTAGAGGGCAGTATATGGTCAAGACTGGGAAAATTAGGAAAGTGAAGTCAGAATAAAGGGAATGACCCAAGAAAGCCATAAAAGGTAGAAAGGTAGAAGGGTTGGAGGTGCTGATGAGGGTGAACAATAGTTTAGGAGGGGAAAGATACGAGGATGAAATGATAGTTATGCTCAGAGAGAGAAATGATAATATTTGCTCAAAGTTGGTGATGGTGAAATCCAGTGTGTGACTATCTTTGTGTGAAGGAACAGGTCATGAGATGTGATAAGTATGTTTATGGCCATTTCATTTTATTTTCTGGGTTCTAGTTGAAAAATAAAAATAAAAAATTACTTTATTTAGCACTTAACTATGTGACAGGCACTGTGCTAAGTAACTTTATAATTATTATTTTATTCAATCTTCACAAAGAAAATAGGTAGATGCTATTATCCTCATTTTATAAATGAGGAAACTGAGGCAAACATGTGACTGGTCTCTGAGACAATATCTGAACTTTTGGAGTCAGGGCCAGCCCTATAATCAGTGTAACACCTAGAACATTGGACCTGGGTGAGAAAGACATGAATTCAGCAAATTCTGCCTGCTAATTCTCTTACTCTGTAGACATTTTCCTTGGCAATCTCTTCCCCCCTCCCAATATTAGCAGTTAATATACTTTCATTTTCTCAATCCCTAAAAAGATTCAATCATTGTAGATAGGGTTTTCTTTTTTCCTTTAAGGTACTGTCTTTTGTCAAACCTCATTTGCCACATTTCTAGCTGTTGGGAGCTAAAAATAAGGAATAAATTTCTTTACAACCTCTACTCAACTGTCATAGCCAAAAACCCTTCCTAGAAATATTTCTGTGCTTTCTTTTTTCTATCTCATAGGTAGATGGATTTAGCTCTCAAAGAAACTTAGAGGTCATCAAGTCTAACTCTTTCAACTTTATAGATGTGGAAAGAAACTGAAGGCAAGAGTGACAAAGGTGGCCATTTTCTGGAGCACTTAGCTCTTTATAACACATGCTGTGTTACCTGTGGACGTGCGCCATCTTGGATAGGTGGTTTGGGAATGGGGAAAGACCACAGGTCCTTGGAGTTGGAGAACTTTGGTCCAAACTTTATCTGTGATACTTACAACTATGTGAAAAGCCTTTAGAAAACCATGTGGATTCCCCAGGCCTCAGTGAAGTCTCTTTTGGTTCTAGATCTAAGAGTCCATGATGACTCTACTCAACTATAAATTCCTTTATGAAGATCCTTGTGCCTTATTTGTCTTTGTTTCTAACTCTTGGCACAAAGCAGACAACTTAACATTTGTTAAATGAACAAATGAATGTTGATTAAAGTCAGGAAGTAAGTTAGGAGCTTGTAGTGCCTTGAGGCATTGTTATGATAATCACTTGTCACTCTGATTCTGTTAACTTCTCAAGTCACCAAATGGATCATTAGAAAAGTTGTCAAACTGTGCATACCCTTTGACCCAGCAGTGTTTCTACTGGGCCTATATTCCAAAGAGATCTTAGAGGAGGGAAAGGGACCCACATGTGCAAGAATGTTTGTGGCGGCCCTTTTTGTGGTGGCTAGAAACTGGAAACTGAAGGGATGCCCATCAATTGGAGAGTGGCTGAATAAATTATGGTATATGAATGTTATGGAATATTATTGCTCTGTAAGAAATGACCAGCAGGACGATTTCAGAGAGGCCTGGAGGGACTTGCATGAACTGATGCTGAGTGAAACGAGCAGAACCAGGAGATCATCATACGCAGCAACAACAGTATTACATGATGATCAATTCTGATGGACATGGCTCTCTGCAACGAAGAATTGTCTCAAACCAGTTCCAGTTGTTCACTGAAGAAAACCATATACACCCAGAGAGAGGGAAATGAAATATGGACCACAACGTAACATTTTCATGATCTCTACTGACATTTGTTTGCATTGTGTTGCCTTTCTCTGATTCTTTTTTTTTCTTGTAGATAGGATTTTTCTTGCATAACTTCTCAAGCATTTCAACATTATTAGCATGTAGTGGACTTCCTGCCATCTAGGGGAGGGGAGGGGACTGGGGGTAAAATTTGTAATGGAAAGCTTTGTAAAGATCAATGTTGGGGAACTACCCATACATATGTTATACAAATAAAAAGCTTTAACAAAAAAAAAAAAAAGAAAAGTGGCACTAAACATTCTGGGTGTAAAGCTGAACAGATCTGATAGTGGGATGTCAATTGATTATCTTTTTTTAAAATATTATTTTGAATAAAAAATGTATGTTAAATATCCCAAATATTTTATGTGGGTAACTAGGTAGAATAATGGATACAATGTATTTTAAATATCCCAAATATTTTATGTGGGCAATTAGGTGGAACGATGGGTATAAATCACTGGACTTGGTGGAATCAGGAAGACATCTTCATGAATTCAGATCTGGCCTCAGACAATACCAGCTATGTGACTCTGGACACAATTTGGCTCAGTTTTCTCATCTGTAAAATGACCTGGAGAAGGAAATAGGAAACCACTTTGGTATCTTTATAAAGAAAACCCAAATGGTGTCACAAAGGGACATGACTGAAGCCAACCTAACCAACATTTTATGAGGATGGAACACAGCAAAGTCCCTAAAATGTGGGTTAGGAATGGAGATAAGAGATAGAAGACGATGACAATAAATCACTTTGTATTAGTGGGATATAAATGGTTATTTCCCTCCCTTCTATTTTTTTTACATATCTATACAGTTATCTTACTGCACAACAAACATCAGATCTAGAAAGAGAAGAAGAAAAAAAACAACTTAAGAAGGAAAACAAAATGCATGGAAATATTCACAGAAAGCGTTAAAATGCTGTGTTGTGGTTCACTCTCAGTTCCCACAGGCCTCTCTCTGGATGTATATGACTATCTTCATCGCAGCACAACTGGTTTGAATCACATCATTGTTGAAGAGAACCATGTCCATCAAAATTGATCATCGTATAGTCTTGTTGCTGTGTATAATGTTCTCCTGGTTCTGCTGATTTCACTCAGCATCAGTTCATGCAAGTCTCTCCAGTCCTCTCTGAAATCCTCTTGTTGGTCATTTCTTACAGAACAATAATATTCCATAACATTCATATACCATAATTTATTCAGCCATTCTCCAATTGATGGGCATCTTTTCAATTTCCAATTTCTTGCCACTACAAAAAGGGCTGCCACAAACATTTTTGCACATGTGGGTCCCTTTCCCTCCTTTAAAATCTCTTTGATTTCCCTCCCTTCTAGAAGAACATGAAAATGAAAGAAGGAAAAGGATTGCATACTAATGGCAGGTCTTAAAATTCTACCAGCTGATTCTAATTTCCTTTCTGAAGACCTCTTCAAAATAATATGGACTGGCTAAATTTGGAATAGGAAGAGAGAAGAATCTGAATCCTAACTATGTGCAAATCACTTCAGCTTTCGGAAGCCCAGTTTCCTAATGTGCAAAATAAATTTTTTTTCCTACCTCATGAAATTACTGTGAGAATGAAATGAAATGTACAAGTCGATAAAACACCAACTATCATCACCATCATCATTATCATTAATTTTGATGTTTTTATTATGCCACCTAGGAGGCACAGTAAATGGAGTTACAGGATTTGGAATCAGGACGCCTCATCTTCCTGGGATCTAATCTGGCCTCAAACACAATATCTATGTGACCCTGAGAAAGTCATTTAACCCTGTTTGCCTCAGTTTCCTTGTCTATAAAATGAGATGGAGAAAGAAATGGCAAACTACTCCAGTATCTTTACCAAAAAAAAATGGAGTCACAAAGATTCTGAAACAACTAAGCAAAAAAAATATTATTTTAGTATCTTCAAGGACAAAGTTATTTCATTCCTTGGAATTACCAACCCAATCCAAAAGAATTCAAATTATTCAGACGTTCTAGCACTTACATTAGGAAAATCTCATTGACGTGAAGTATATAAAATTATTCTCAATGCACCGTCAAACATTTACTGAATGCCTCCTGCAATAAAGAGCTCTGGACTAGAAGCTTACAAAAAATGAATAAAGCAAAGTCCTTGCTCTCTCTGGAGTTTAATGTGGTGAATAAATACACAAATGTATGATGACTTAAGTAACAATACAAGAGACAAGGAGTAGTTTAATTCATTAGATTACAATGCTTCTTTCACTTGGAATCTGAGAAATTAATTTTATATTATTACACATTTATATTTAATATCTCCATATTTCAATATGATTGCTTTCCTTTATAATTCTATATATTTTATTTTATGCATTTAAAAACATGTTATGAGAAGGGATGAATAAACTGTTTCACTAGTCTACCAAAGGGTTATAAGACACACATAAAAACCATTAAGAACTCTTTGTCTAAGAGTTATGATATATGATGACTTCAGTAACAATAGAAGAGACAGGAAGTAGGTTCAATTCATTAGATTACAATGATTCTTTCACTTGGAATCTGACAAATCAATTATATATTATTACATATTAAATTGTGTATGTATTATATTTTATATATTTCCATATTTTAATATGATTGCTTTCCTTTGTAATTCTATATATTTTATTTTATGTATTTAAAAACATGTTCTGAGAAGGGCTGAATAAATTGTTTCAAAGGGTTATAAGGCACACAGAAAATATCAACTAATTTAGGACCTAACACCTAAGCCCCATCTCTGATTCTTACTAGCTGTGTGACCCTAAATGTCATTTTAGTTTTTAAATCCTCAGTGTCCTCATTTAAATGTAAAATTTAAATAAATAAGGCATGCACACTCCCTTCCTCCCAGGGTTGTTGCAAGCACTATACAAATATGGGTTATCTGACAAATTCTCCTCATCTCTCCAAGTCTAAACTCTGCTTCCAATTCAGGTAAACTCCAAATTTAAGAAGCAGAAAGGAAACTACAACAGTCATTTGAAATAGCTGCTCTGATTGCAAATCACAAGATAGTCTTTAA
The DNA here is from genome assembly GCA_023553655.1 of Myrmecobius fasciatus. NCBI lineage: Eukaryota > Metazoa > Chordata > Mammalia > Dasyuromorphia > Myrmecobiidae > Myrmecobius > Myrmecobius fasciatus. Next base: position 159,558 of record JAJPUD010001565.1, read on the forward strand.
ATCCACTCATTGCAGGAAGAACTGTTGGGCATTCATCAGGGTCTTCGGTGCTACCTGCACACACAGAGAGTAATTACTGTCAGTTGCTGAGCCGTCTCATCCAAAGAACAGTTGAGAAGTAATTACTCATCTGCATGACTTCTTCAATACACACCAGTTCAGTGAAAGTGCCTCAATGACAAAACAGGCTGTGGTGTGTGCTAACATTGATGTACCCTTCTGTGTGCCTAGTGAGGGCATATCTTTGCATTTATGGTGATAAAGCATTCATTTATTCACTCAATGGGCATTTGCTAAACACCTGCTATGGACAAATTATCTATGCTAGTTGGTTACTGGGGAAAATTCATCCCTTTGTTCAAACTGAAATCTGGCCACAGAAACAAGATTTATACCCATGAGACAAGTCACAAAAAAATCTCAATGCAACAAATGAAGTATGACCATGAGGGTTTTAAGTAAACATAGCAGAAATCTTGCATCCAGGTGAATGCTGTCCTTCCAAGTAGGTCCCTTGGGAGACTGTAAACTTATTCTGAAGATGTTTGTCATTGCTCAAAACAAATCTGGAACAGCTCTTTGGGAATTGACTTAGGAGGCGGTTTTAAATCACACAAGAAAATCAGTCTTTTATTTAATTTATAGTCATACCTTCATTTTGACCCCCAAACAGCCTTAGACAGCTCGATCGAAAACCTTACTCATCAGACAATTCCCAGTGATTCAGAGCTGTTTCCCAAAATCAAATCCACCCTTCCAAGGGTAGATGCCCTCCAAAATGTCAAGGACTGAGTCTGATTCTTCCTTCTATTCTCTACTGTGTCTACTGCAGTCCCTCAGTAAATGTTTGTTGAATGAATAAATAAAAGAATGCATCTGAATAAGTGAAAAGGAGGCAGGAATGGCATGCCAATATAGTTACATGTTAACATTAAGAACTTCACAATGTTCTTTAAAGGAATTAACTGAGATAAACTCCTGAAAAGTGTTCCAGAATAAAGTGGTAGACCGGACAAGGGAAATACCACAAGACTTTCTCTTTCACAGTTGCAGGAATGACCTGCTTTACAGAATTCTCTCTCCCTGTTCTTACATTGGGCAGGTGGCTTCTGGAGGCAGGATATTAATTTCCAGGGTTTTTTTTTGAGGTCCCTAACCTCCATATAGGCCTAAAATGTTTTGTTAAATTTGGATAAGCTTTAGATAAGTAGCTGAACTTTTGTAGGCTTATGTGAACTGAACCATCAATTCTCTACAGATTTGTCCATTATATCCATTCTCAAATAAAATTTACGCATATAGTAGTTCTTTTTTTTTTAAACTGCAGTTGTTTAACAAGGAAGAACAGTTTTGCCTGTGTTACAAAAAGCCTCATATATTTACATTTTGCCCCTGGATTTAATTTCTGAGATTTACATTTTTTTTCTTATTTCTGAGATAGCTACTAGGGGTCCACAGCTTAAAATATGATAGTTTTCTGTAATATCTATCTTCTTTTCCCCTCCTTTTCCTTCTTCATTCTCTATTTTTTTCCTCCTGAAATTTCAGTTCGGCTTTTTTTTTCACTCCATGCTTAATTTTTTCTCCACTCTTTTTTTTTTTTGCCTCCATTACATTTCACTGCACCAGCTGCCATGCTCTCTTCACATTCTGGCTCTCTCAGGCCGGTTTTCAGGGAGCAATTGTGTGGTTGCCAGGAGACTGTTCAAACAGCCAATCAGGACATGTGCCAGGCACTCACCTGGCCTCATCATTATCACCCTAGACCAATGGTCCCCATTCAGATGTCACATTCAAGTCTGCTTAACTGGTCAGTTCTGCCAAATGATGTTGCTGGCTAGATGGAGGGCTGTTTGACTTAACTAATGAGTCAATTCAGTCAAACAAGTCCTAGAAATAGACACAGTCTTAAACAACCTTTTAATATAGCGACATTGAAATAAACACATTAAAGCTGAATTTCTAGTAGTTGTAGTTAGGCACATCATAGAATCACAATTATTTTAGACTTGGAAAAATAAAGAACATTTCCATATACATCTCTCATTTTACAGATAAAAACAAATGTCAAGGAGGAGGAAATATGGGTACACAAACTTAACTAATAGAATGAAGCTTAGAATCTTAATATTCTGATTCTGGTCATATACATGACACTTTCTTCTTATTACCAGATAAATGCCTGAGTATTTCTTTATAACTACTATATACTACAGGATAAAATTCAAATTCAACATGTACACAGGTACACAAATGGCTTCAATCTTGTCTCTCCAGTGCTACCTCTCCCACATGAACCCTATAATACAGCCAACTTATCTATTCACTATTTCCTGAATGCATCTGCACATTCTCACCTCTACTGGCTTTCTCTTGTCTACAGGAGATCCCTTCTTTGATGACCCAGCTCCTCCAGAAGTTTTTCCTGGATTAATATAGCAGTCCTTGGTTATTTTCTGAATAAAGTCTCTATTCTTTATTTATAGCCATACCTGTCACCCATTCAGGTCTTATAACCCATGCTACTTTGTGGTATTCATCTTTTTATGTTTATATCATGTCTCTTGAACTACATTATAAATTCCTCAAGGGCACAGACCCAATTTTATACCCCTTAGTATCCCCAGAACACAATAAATGTTTGTGGATGATGTTGATCTTATAATACAGGATGATAAAGTATGAAATCCTTAGCTTGATATACAATATGGTGGTTTCAGAATGCTTTTTCAGCCTGCTTTGACTGCTCCCACTATTGGGGAACTCACTGCTCCAACAGAACTCCCCCTATTCCCCATTCCCCCAAAGCACCTAACTTTTTCCATTCTTCAATCTTTGTTCATACCACCCTGATGCCTTTTTTCAATATCTTTTTTCTCCCTTTTTAAGATCCTACCCATGCCAATTCCTTTATTCATTCAAGGAATAATTATTGGATAATTGAATAATAGTGAATAAACTATGCTATGTCATCTGATAAGCTCCCCTTCACCCAAGGCCCATCCTGAATATTACTATTTTTTCCAAGAAATCTCTAACTGGAAATGATCTCTCTCTGGCTTTCTGTATCTCTCACTAACTCTGTGTCTCTTCCCCTTGTCCCAATATCATTGTACACTACTGTTTGTATTTTCATATGTTGATTATAGAAACCATATGGCATAGTAGATTAAGTGATTGGATTTAAAATCAGGAACATTTAATTTAAAATCCTGCCTATAACTAACAATATAACTATTTAACCTCTAAGGACTGTAGGTCACTAAAACAAAAGTCGTAGAAGTAGCAGCCAAACCACTTTGGTGGAGAGAATTTTCTCATCGGTGAGTTCCCATAGCATTGAAATCAGAGGTTTAGTCTACATTTTTGTGCACTTGTATAACACCCAAGTCCTCCAATTTTCTTTAGGAAAGGAAGGAACAATATAAGACAGAAGGTTGCATCTCTTTTAGAAATTAGCAAGGACATTCCTGCAAAGTAGGTACTCATTTGCCCAAATTTATTATTATTTTATAATTAGTCATACATTGCTTGTTAATTTATTATTGATAGTAATAATACATAGCTAATCCAAAATAGTTTTTGTCCATATATTCACAAAAATAAGCAATTCAGACATGAGTATACAGACTAAGAAAATTTGATAACACAGAATCTTTATCATAATCAAGATAATGGAAAAGGAAGGAAGAAGGAAAGGAAGGAAGGAAGGGAGAGAGGGAGGGAGGGAGGGAGGATAGAGGGAGGGAAGAGAAAAGGAAAGGAAGAAGGAATGAAGAAACATAAAATTGGTCATAGGAGCTTTAACTTTCCTAACTGTTAAATGGTAATAACTGTTGTGATGCAGAATAAGTCATTATTTTCAATCCATTTCTTATTGGGCTGAAAAAGCACAAAGTGATGCTCACATCCATCAGGATCACAGCCTTACTAGTACAAAGAGTAATGGGGTTTTCCTTGCTTCACATTGAAAAGTCTAATTTTACCAGTTTTAGGAAATGCTTTATTAGGCTGCTGTGCAAACCCCATAGCTCAATTACAAAGGGAACACAAATACAAAGAATTAAACCATCCCTACGCTTGAGGATTATATGTTCTAATGGGGAAGAGAGTAAATCCATATTTAAATATAGAATAAGTATAAAAAGTAAACACTAAAATAAATGCAAAGTACTGGGAGGGCACAACACTAGTACTTTTAAGAAAGCAGTTCTCTTGGACAAAACTTTCTTCATCTATTCCTCTCCACCTTGACCTTTCTGAACTCCCATGTCTTCATAGTCACTAAAAATTAATAGCAATACATGTTGTAAAGCATTGCTTGCCAATCTGATCACATAGGTCAATCTTATCTCAACAACTCTACTTTCCTCAAAGTAAAGTACTATGGGCCATATATATAAATAGATATATAGATACAGATATATATATATACATATATATACACAAATATATATATGACAGATATATAGATATAGTCAGATAGACAGATAGATAGATAGATATCTCCCTTATATCTTCTTGATCCATCCCCCCAACTGCTAAGGCTTCTCTCCCCCTACAAAAAAAAAATCTTGAATTCACTTTGGGGTATACTTGTTTATGTTGTCTCCTCCAATAACATGTAAGCTCCTTAAGGGCAGGAACTGTTCCCTTTTGTCTCTGTATTCTGTGTGCCCAGCATGATGCAGCAGGGGCTCAATGAATACTCTGATTTGATCCTCAACACAATTATTATCCCAAGGAGAAAGGCAGGTGGTATGTCTGGCAAAGAAAGATGCCTAAAAGTTGATGGTTTGGCAAGATTTCAACAAACAGCACAACAAATGTTCTCTGAGTACTTACAGACTATGTCCTACTCTCTGGTCTTATTACAGTGACATTTCTGTTACCCTTGCTTCCTAGGCTGTAGGTGAAACCTTCCAAAATATATACATTTTCACAAATTTCATATTATGCCTGTGGCATTATAAAGTAGCTATGTATACAGAAGAGCTATTTATGAAACCTAAATCTCATCACAACCTAACTTCTCTTCCTAACTTCCTTACCCAACATATACAAGACTGACACTTGCTAATAAGAGGTTACATTGTTGTTTTTAGTTCAGTGAATACCTTCAAGTGAAATTCATCACACATTTGGAACACATCCATATAGCTAGCAAATGCTTGAAAAACTATGGGGAGGAGGAAAGAAAAAAAAAGAAAACTTACACAATAGTTTTGTGTATGTTTGAAAGAAAAACTAAATTATACATGGTAGATTTGCAGTTCCATATGTAATCATTTGGATTGTACAATATTATGGAAATGTTTGCCTTATTCCATATATTAAAAATAAAAATTCAAACCAAAAAAATAATTCTGGCAAGAATTTACCCGCCTAGCCCCCTACCTCCTCAAGAAAAGAAAAGGAAAAAAAGTTTCCATTGAACCAAAGAATTACAGAAGCTAACGTTCTGTAGCTTCAAGTAATACACCCTTCATAAACAATTGGAGGGTGGCTCCCCCAGAACCTTTGGCTCAAGCCATCCCTCTCTGCCCCTGGAACGCTGGGCTGGAGGGGACCAGGTGCGCGGGAAGTATCTGAGGGAATAGTAAAATGGATGCCAACTGTCTCTGCAGGAGCTGTGTCTGTTCGCTGATTAATAGAGTTGTTCCCAGCAAGCCTCAGAGTTGGAGCATTCTACCCTGTGTCTAGAGGGTACTGCTGTGCTGGTAATGGCAGCTGGGAAGGGGTGTAGGAGACAGAAAATGGGGTATATTGGAAGGGGTCACGCCAGCCAAAACCCATAAGCGTGCGTTCATTTCATCTCTCCCCTCTCCCCACAACAGAAATAATCACTGTAGCTTCATAGTCAGTCCCCCAAAGATCTGACCGTGACAAACTTGGCTGTTTAAAGAATGGTCTGTCTTAGTTCTCAACAACTAGCAATCAATCTAATGACGGTGTAGCCTTTTAAAAAAAAATGTAACTAACAAATGTAATATCATTAGCAAATTAACACAGGAAAAAAGGAGAACCATGTAGTATACAATTATATCCTATAAACATGTTCATTAGTTCATCCTTGCCCCCCAGAACCTCGCCAAATATTTGAAAGCTCCCTGGTCCCCGGAAGACTAAATCCAGACAGATACATTAGGCCAGTATCCATAGTCCTCTATAATTTTGTCCCAAACTACTTCTAGACCTATTTCCCATTATTACATCCATATATGAACCCTTTTGGTCATAATGACCTTGCCAAGTAGCATAGTGCATTAAGAGAGAATACAGTCAGGAAAATGAGTTCATTTTGGTGGCTCTGGGCTTTTTTCTCATAATTAATTTCCTCATCTGTGAAATGGGGGCTAGTAAAAGCACCTACCTACCCAAGTTGGCTGTGAGGAACAAATAAAATAATACATGTACAGTGCTTTGCAAATCTTAATATGATAGGTAAACACTAACTAGCTATTAGTTTTCACTCTTCTCATTAATCTATACTCATTAACTATCTTATTCCTGAAGTGCCTTCTATGTACAAAGCACTGTACTAGGCCATGAGGGAAATTTCAAAATTAATTAAAAAATAGTTCTTAACTATTTCACATTTCTGTGCCTCAAATATAACAGAATCTTTTCTTGATGAATGAGAGTCATCATTAGGAACATTGAAAATGTCCCATTTTGTGTAGGTTTTTTTGGGGGGAGGGTTGCTTTTTTTTTTCAGGTTTTCCATGTGTTCACTCTCCATGAAGCTATTAACTGTCATTTCTCTCCTATGGTCACTGGTCTTCTCCAGGTCTTGCACCCATTTTAGTCTGCTGTTCTTAATCTTCTTTGGGCTAAGAAACTGGATAAGCAAAATTGGATGAACTGAAAAAAGATTCAGTCAATGTCACCAAGTTATTACTCTTGAGTTCTCAGATTGGGACAGAATGATAGCAAAATGAGGGCCTAAGAGATGAAGTGCATGACTTTATTTTGGGAAAGCCTAAGGCAAGATTTGTTCACTTGCTTCTTGGTTCAGTGAGGATGCTGGATAGTTTGATCTCCAGCCTAATTAATGGAGTATTTAAAATGATTGGAGTAGGGAGTGGTGGCTGGGGTTTGGGGGTGGAGGAGATGAATACACAAATAATGTCTCTTGCCCCTCCTGAACATGAGAGAAAACTGAAAAAAGGCTGGAAAATTCTACATTAGATTCCTGATTCTCCAACTTGTTTATGTCATTCCCCAATGTTATCAAGGTCAAATATGCCATAGATCTTCTATAATGGCCACTGGGGTCGGGGCAAGAACACTACCAGAAAGGAAAGAAGGGTCCCACTATAACATTTTTACTCTTCTTTAATATACATACATACATATATATCAGACCTGTAACTGCTTTGATGCAGGGCACTCCCAATGTGAACCTTCTAGATCAAATTCAAATCAATTATCTTCTATTTCACTTATAGATTTGCCTGAGTATATAGAGATATTGGACATGTCCAGTGTATATCGGGGAAGGACCTGAAGCCAGGTCAGACAGACTCCAAAGCCAGGTCTCTGTCCACCATGTTTATCTTACAGAAGAATCCATACTATCATCTATTTTGGTACCATGTCCCCCCCTAAACTGTGATTTGCCTTCCCTTTTCAGATTACCTTCATAATCTTTGTATAAATCTTGTATGCATATGTAAGTAGACATTTACATGTTTTCTTCTTTATTAAAATGTATATTTTGAGGGTAGGAACTATTTTTTCCCTGTCTTATTTATCATCAACACTTAGCACAGAGTCTGATGCACAGTAAGCACTTAATAAATGCTTGTTGACTAACTCATAGTTTTTAATGAGATAATGATGGAGATCAACTCAGTGGTACTGTGAATATATGAGCAGACTTTTTTTTAGTAGAATTTAAATATTTTCACATATTCACAGAAGTCTCCCTTGGAATTCAGGTGTATAGCCTCCTTATCAGAAAGACTAGTTTCTCTGGAAAACTCCTCTGGGATGGGACTAAGACTCTCATATCCATTTTTGTTTTTTAGCAGATTATTACAGCCAAATCCCACTATACAAACAGACAACTCCAGATGAGTCTAAACCACCCTTCTCAAGTTTGTAGTACACAGAGATTTAAGGGTCTTATAACAAGAAAACTGAAAAATGCATTCAATGAAGTGCCCTCCCAATAAGGCATATTAAGTTGAGTTTCAGGAGGATGACACAGGCTAGGACTTTTAAAAGATTTGTAGTTCTGGAACCAGGTTCCCACAGGAAATATTTTTCTTAAACAACAGCATCAGGAACATTAAAAAAAATGGTGACCCTCTTTTTCCTGAATTGGCATTTTCTGAGTGGAACGTGTTGAGAGGAAAAAATAGAAATCCTGAGCTTGTCTAATCAGATGGGAGCCTGCCATATTCCAGACCCACTACAAAATGAAATCTATACCTAATCTCATTAGGCAGGGGAGATACGACGCCAGACGACATATACTGAATATAAAATAAACCTGCTTTGAGCACTCTGGAAAAGGATACTCTAAATATTTTCATCATGCATCACACAGAGACATATAAAAAATCTGCAAAATTAATTGGTATAGTTGTTTACTTTGTGCTAGATAGATTTGTGGGTTTTCTCCACGTCTTTGAAAGTTAGCTATTGGTTCTGGCTGAGGATATGATGATGATTGAAGTAAACACAGGGTATAAATTAAATACATGAGTGTGAGTAATCTACCACTTTTGAATAATAAATATATGTAATACTCTATTTTCTCATTTAACCAAGAAATATGACAGTCCTGGATTTTTGCCAAGAAATTGTTACATTATATTTAATTTATTAACACAAATCCAATGCCCACAAAGAAAAACATTATTTCATAACTTAGCATATTGTCATGGCGGGGGGGGGTCATAGCTCATAGGCAATAGGTCATAGCTACACAATATATGAGTTTTCTCAAGCACAGAATCTTGACCAATAATCTTGAAATAAGCAAATGAACATAAATCAGATGCATTATAAATGGTAGTATTATTCCTGACACCACAAGCCCACCTCCACAATTAATACCCTTAGCTTAGCTGTCAAAAATTCAAATTATGATTTATTATTCTTTTCAAATTAAAAAAAAACCCCAATGCCATCTACTGTAAATTCCAGGTATTAATCTTTGTGGGAATGAGTAGGTATTTTCAATACAGCCCCTTGAACAGATTTTCTTTTTTAACTCTTGACTGATAAGCAAAAGTCTTCACTTTTCCTTTATATTGCACCTAAAGAGGATACTGTTAATATAGAGAATGTGTTTTAAATTGTGTGAAAATATTATCTTAGGAAAAATATGTAAAAATTAATCCTAAAGGTGGAAAGAGGTCACAGAAGAAAAGAGCTCAAAGGCATCTTTGCATCCAAGTCAATGATTTTACAAGCCATTGATCCAAGCCATTCGTTTTTACAGAGGAAGCAGTGCAGATTCAGAGAGATGCCCCAATTCCTAATATCAGAGTCAGGATCAAAAATCAGAAAGAGACTTTACATTAATTTACTGAAACTCAACTCTGAATAATCCCCACCAAAAGATTTGCCCCCCCATCTAAGTATCACCAGGAAACATCAAAAATCAGTATAATTTTATCCATTACAAATGTATTTTGCATATTTACTGGGCATTCATGCAATCCTATTCCACTGACCATTACGGGTCTGAACATTCTCTTCTTTGTTTTCCCCAGAGTCCAAATTTTCTTCCTGTTCTCCACACCTAAAAGCTCCTATTTGATATCAACTATAACCCACAGAATATCCCACAAATCTCATGTCTGAGCTCTATCCTGCAACTTTTCCAAGACCTTCTCTTTTTTTCTAGTCCCAGATGAAGCAGTGCTCCTAATCCTGAAAACAACGGAATTCCACTAGTTGAACCTTTGATGCCATTTTCTCTTTACCTCATCCAAGATCTTGTTCTAGTGATCCTACCCTCTCCATCTTATCCATCCTGAATCTCTTTCCTTTCTCATGTAAGGAGCAGGTAAATGTAAAAGTAAGTAAGGAACATTTAAGTAGAGAAGTAGATTTTGGAAGACTTGACTTTGTTTCTCATTTCCTACATTTACTTTCTGTGACAATCTTAGAAAGTCACTTATGTTTTTAGTGTCTCAGTGATGGGATCTGGACTCAAAGGACTGAGGGGCATTTCCTATTTCAAATCTAAACTTCTTCATATCTACCTATAGATATATTCAGGCCACTCCAATTTGGGGGGAAAAGTCTTTTCTCAACTCCTCTATTCTCACATTTATTCTTCCTTTTCTCATCATGGACAATTTTTTAAACTAACTTTTTATTGATAATTTTCTGTTTTTCACATTGATGTCCAAGTACCCTTCCCAGTCCCAGAGAGCCATTCCGTATGGCAATTATTACATTTTTAGAGAGGAAAAACATCAGCAAAACTAATACACTGAAAAAATGTGAAACATATAGTATATGACACTTACAGATCTCCCATCTCTATAAAAAGGCAGGTTGGAAGTGTTTTATCATATCTCTTCATTTTAGTCCTTAATTTTCACAATTTTATACACTTACTTTTTAATTTTTGGTGTGTAATTGCTCTTTCCATTTACACTGTTGAAGTCACTACGTATATTTCTTGGCTTTGGTCACTTTATTCTACGTCAACTTATACAGATTTTTCCATTCTGCTCTGTCTTCATTACATACATCATATACCACTAATTTGTTTATAGTCATTCCACAATTAATGGGCATCTATGTTGATTCTAAGTCCAAGGTGCTACTTTATATATTTTGGAATATATAGAGACCTTTTTATTATCCATAGTTTCCTTAGGACATTTGCTCACCAATGGAGTCTCTGGTTCAAAAGAGTATGGACACTTCAATCACTTTATCTTCTTAATTACAAATTACATTTCAAAATGTTTGTATCATTTGAAGCCCCCCCCCCAACCTCCAGTAACATATTCATGTGCCTGTCCTATCACAACCCTTTTCCAATATTGCCTATGACCATTTTTGCCAACTTGTAGGGCATGAGATGAAACCTCAAGGTTATTTTGGTTTGTATTTCTCTTATTATTAATGATTTGAAATATTCTTTCATGTGGTTATAAAACTTTGGAATTTCGAACACTATTTGTTCATATCTTTTGGTCATTTATCTAATGAAGAATGCTACTAGTCTCATATTTATTAACTGTTAATCCCTTAGAAGATATCTGATGACAAGATTTTTCCCCATACTACCACTTCCCTTCTTATTCAAGATGCATCTTTGCTGTTGTCTGAGCAGAAGTTTTTCAATTTCAAATAATCAGAGTTATCTATTTTATTCTCTATAATTTGGCACACTATTCTCTGGGGCAGTTAAGTGTTACAGTGGGTAGAGTGCTGGACCTAGAGTCAGGGAGATTCATCTGCTGGAGCTAAAAGCTGACATAAGCACTTACTGGCTATGTGACCCCAAACAAATTATCTCACTTTATTTACTTCAGTTTCCTAATCTGCAAAATGAACCAGAAAAGGAAAAGGCAAACAATTCCAGGATCTCTGTCAAGAATATTTTAAATGGGGGCGGAGCCAAGATGGCGAACTGCAGACAGCGTCCTCTGTGAGCTCCTGAGACCTTCCCTCAGACCCAGAAAAATTGAGCCTCCGAACTGGTTCTGGAGTGAGAACGCCACCAAACACTTGGACTACAACGCACTTCTATCAAATATTAACTTTGAAAGAAATTCTGAGGTCAGTTTTAGACGGGCAGGGGATCAAGCAGCTCCCAGCGCTCAGACGCCAGGGCGCAGCCGGGGTGCAAGTCTGGGGCTGGGACGGACCAGAAGATTTTAGGCTGCCAGGAAGTCCCTGGGAGACCCTTGGGCCACTTTGCTCTGCTTGCGGGCAGGTGCTTTGTCAGGTCTACCTTTGATAAAGGGTGGATTGAGAGCAGCTGAAAGTGTGGTCCTAGTGAGGATCTAGCCAGATAAGCCCCAGACCGGAAGTCAACTCTGCAAACTGCCCCAGGGCAAATTGAAATCCTTGCTGCTGCTGCTGCTACTGCAGAATTCCCTGCTGGTGACTGATACCTCAGCTAAACCTCATGAGCAAGAAGAAGAGAGCTCTCACCATAGACAGCTTTTACGGAGAGAAACTAGAGCAGTCCCCAGATCCTGAGATTCTGAAAACAATCCCAGATAAAGCCACAAAGGTGGACTTAAGCTGGTCTCCCTTTCAGAAGGCTTACCCGGAAGATTGCATAAAGAATCTCAAAAGAGAGCTAGAAGAAGATTGGGGAAATAAATTGAGAGCAGTGCAAGAAGGAAACATCGCCCTGCAATGGAGATGTGAAAAACTGGAAAATAAGTCTGGTGAATTGGAAAAAGTCACCAACTCACTAGAAAATAAAAATAGTGAATTGGAAAAAGACAAAAATTCACTGAAAAACAAAATTAGTGAATTGGAAAAAGACAACAATTCACTGAAAAACAAAATTAGTGAATTGGAAAAAGACAACAATTCACTGAAAATCGGTAAATTGGAAAAAGTCACCAAATCACAAGAAAATAAAAATAGTGAATTGGTAAAAGACAACAATTCATTGAAAAACAAAATTAGTGAATTGGAAAAAGACAACAATTCACTGAAAAATAAAATTGGCAAAATGGAAAAAGAATGCAATGAACCAAAAAATTCAATTGGTCAGTTACAAAAGGAGCTAAAAAAGATAACTGAAGGAAATAATACCTTAAAAATAAGAATTGAACAAATGCAAGTGAATGACTCACTAAGACTTGAAGAATCAGTCAAACAAAAACAAAAAAATGAAAAAATAGAAGAAAATATGAAATATCTCCTAGGAAAAACAATTGACTTAGAAGACAGATCCAGGAGAGACAATCTAAGGATTACTGGACTCCCTGAAAGTCATGATGAAAAAAAGAACCTTGATGCTATCTTCCAGGAAATCATGAAAGAGAACTGCCCTGATGTTTTAGAATCAGAAGGCAAAATTGGCATTGAAAGAATTCACCGATCACCTCCTGAAAGAGACCCCAAAATTAAAACCCCAAGGAATATCGTGGCCAAATTTCAGGACTATCACACCAAGAAAAAGATATTACAAGCTGCTAGAAAAAAACAGTTCAAATACCGAGGAACTGTCATTAGAATTACACAGGATCTGTCAGCTTCCACATTGAAGGATAGAAGGGCCTGGAATCAGATATTATGAAAGGCAAAAGAACTTGGATTACAGCCAAGAATAAGTTATCCAGCTAGAATGAGCATCATCTTCCAGGGAAGAAGATGGTCATTCAATGATAGAATTTCACCTATTTCTAATGAAAAGACCAGATCCGAACAAAAAATTTGACCTCCAAACACAGAACTCTAGGGAAGCGTTAAAAGGTAAAAAGGCAAGAACTCTCGAGAACTATATCTCTACTAGGGGTATCCTTAAAGAATTGGGGTATAATTTGATTTTACTTTGATAATAATCGCAAAGAAATTATAGGTGGAAGGTATATCATACTGTAAAAAAAAGGGGGGGAGGGGAAAGGAGGTAAAATAAAGTAAAAAAAAGGAGATAAAATAAGGCTGAGTCTCATAAAGAGACATAGAAAATCTAATACAATTGAGGGAAAGAAGGGAGGGTGATGAGTATTGTGTAAATCTTACTCTCATTAAATTGGGCTCTAAAAGAGCATATCAGACACATTTGATTTCAGGGAAAAACTTGGCCCTCTGTATAGGGAAGTAGGAGGGAAAGGAGGAAAAGAAAGGGATAAATTAATAGAAGGATTAGGGGAAAGGTGTATAAAAGAGGGAGGGTTCTAAAGGGGGGAGGACTGTTAGAGGGAGGTGGTCATCAAAAACAAAATACTGGGGAGGGGCGAAGGGGGGAAAGGGAAGAGAAAAATATAACTTTGGGTAAATAAGATGGCAGGAAATATATAGTCATTTTAACTGTGAATGTGAATGGGATGAACTATCCCATAAAACGGAGACGGATAGCGGACTGGATTAAAAGCCAGAATCCCACAATAGGTTGTTTACAAAGAAACACATTTAAAACATAGAGATACATACAGAGTGAAGGTAAAGGGCTGGAGCAGAATCTTTTATGCTTCAAGTGAACAAAAAAAAGCAGGGGTAGCAATCCTTATCTCAGATCAAGTAAAAGCAAAAATAGATCTAATTAAAAGAGATAAGGAAGGAAACTATATTTTACTAAAGGGTACCATAGACAATGAAGTGGTATCAGTACTAAACATATATGCAACCAAGTGATATAGCATCCAAATTCCTAGAGGAGAAACTAACAGAGATGCAAGGAGAAATAGACAGTAATACTATACTAGTGGGGGATCTCAATCTAGCTCTCTCAGAATTAGATAAATCAAACCACAAAATAAATAAGAAAGATGTTACGGAGATAAACAATACATTAGAAAAGTTAGGTATGACAGATCTCTGGAGGAAACTGAATGGTGATAGAAGGGTGTATACTTTTTTCTCAGGGGTTCGTGGAACTTATATGAAAATTGATCATGTGTTAGGGCATAAAAACCTCAAAATCAAATGCAGAAAAGCAGAAATAGTAAATGCATCCTTTTCAGATCATGATGCAATAAAACTCACATGTAATATAAGGCCAGGAGAAAATAGAACAAAAGTTCATTGGAAATTAAATAATCTAATCCTGAAGAATGAATGGGTGAAAGAGCAAATTATAGACACAATCGATAATTTCATCCAGGAGAACGACAATAATGAGAAAACATACCAAAATTTGTGGGATACGGCCAAAGCGGTTATAAGGGGTAACTTTATATCTCTAGATGCTTATTTGCATAAAATAGAGAAAGTGAAGATCAATGAATTAGGGTTACAATTAAAAAAACTAGAAAAAGAGCAAATTAAAAACCCTCAATTAAATACCAAATTGGAAATTCTGAAAATTAAAGGGGAGATTAATAAAATTGAAAATAAGAAACCTATTGAATTAATAAATAAAACTAAGAGTTGGTTTTATGAAAAAACTAACAAAATAGATAAGCCTTTAGTTAATTTGATCAGAAAAAGGAAAGAGGAAAATCAAATTGTTAGTCTCAAAACTGATAAGGGAGAACTTTCCTCCAATGAAGAGGAAATTAGAGAAATAATTAGGAGTTACTTTGCCCAACTTTATGCAAATAAATTTGATAACCTAAATGAAATGGAGGAATATATACAAAAACATAGATTGCCTAGGTTAACAGAAGAGGAAATAAATTATTTAAATAGTCCCATTTTAGAAAAAGAAATAGAACAAGCTATTAATCAACTCCCTAAGAAAAAATCTCCAGGGCAAGATGGTTTTACATGTGAATTTTACCAAACATTCAAAGAACAATTAATTCCAATACTACACAAACTATTTGAGAAAATAGGGACAGAAGGTATACTGCCAGAATCCTTCTATGAGACCGATATGGTGGTGATAGCTAAACCAGGTAGGGTGAAAACAGAGAAAGAAAACTATAGACCCATTTCCCTAATGAATATTGATGCAAAAATTTTAAATAAGATTTTAGCAACGAGATTACAGAAAGTTATCTCCAGGATAATACATCTTGACCAAGTAGGATTTATACCAGGAATGCAGGGCTGGTTCAATATCAGGAAAACTATCAGCATAATCAATTATATTAATAACCAAACTAACAAAAATCATATGATTATCTCCATAGATGCAGAAAAAGCATTCTATAAAATCCAACACACATTCCTATTAAAAATACTAGAGAGTATAGGAATAAATGAGCTTTTCCCTAAAATGATTAGTAGCATCTACTTAAAACCATCAGCAAGCATCATATGTAATGGAGACAAACTAGAACCATTCCCAATAAGATCAGGAGTGAAACAAGGCTGCCCACTGTCACCATTACTATTTAATATTGTATTAGAAATGTCAGCTTTGGCAATAAGAGAAGAAAAAGAGATAAAAGGAATTAGAGTAGGTAATGAAGAAACCAAATTATCACTCTTTGCAGATGACATGATGGTATACTTAAAGAACCCTAGAGACTCAACTAAAAAACTACTAGAAACAATTCACAAATTTAGTAAAGTTGCAGGATTCAAAATAAATCCACATAAATCATCAGCATTTTTATATATTACCAACAAAGTTCAGCAGCAAGAGATACAAAAAGAAATTCCATTCAGAATAATGGATGATAGGATAAAATATTTGGGAATCTATCTGCCAAGAAAATGTCAGAAACTATATGAACTAAACTACAAAACACTTTCCACACAAATAAAATCAGACCTAGTAAATTGGAAAAACATTAAGTACTCATGGGTAGGCCAAGCGAATATAATAAAAGTGACAATACTACCCAAACTAATTTAATTATTTAGTGCCATACCAATCAAACTCCCAAGAAATTATTTTACAGATCTAGAAAAAATAGTAGCAAAGTTCATTTGGAAGAACAAAAGGTCAAGAATTTCAAGGGAATTAATGAAAAAAAAGACAGATGAAGGTGGCCTTGCTGTACCAGATATAAAACTATATTAAAAAGCAGCAGTCATCAAAACCATTTGGTACTGGCTGAGAAATAGAGCCGTCGATCAGTGGCATAGAATAGGATATGAGGACAAGCTAAGTAATAACGTTAGCAATTTAGTGTTTGATAAACCCAAAGACCCCAGCTTTTGGGATAAGTACTCACTATTCGGCAAAAATTGCTGGGAAAATTGGAAACTAGTGTGGAAGAAATTAAGGCTGGACCCACACCTAACACCGCACACCAAGATAAGATCTAAATGGGTTCATGATTTAGATATAAAGAGTGATATTATAACCAAATTAGAGGAACGTAATATAGTTTACCTCTCAGACCTA
>JAJPUD010001565.1:181469-210668 GCA_023553655.1 Myrmecobius fasciatus
CTCGACCTATCCAAGAGCACTTGATGTTTTTCCAATTGTTTAGATCTGACTTTATTTGTGTGGAGAGTGTTTTGTAGTTTTGCTCATATAGATCCTGACTTTCCCTTGGCAGATATAATCCCAAATATTTTATACTATCTATGGTTATTTTGAATGGAATTTCTCTTTGTATCTCTTGCTGTTGCATTTTGTTGGTGATGTATAAAAATGCTGATGATTTATGTGGATTTATTCTGTATCCTGAAGCTTTGCTAAAGTGGTGGATTAATTCTAATAGTTTTTTAGTTGATTCTCTAGGGTTCTCTAAGTAGACCATCATATCATCTGCAAAGAGTGATAATTTGGTTTCCTCATGACCGATTTCTTAAGTATTCTAACATAATTATCATGTAGTGGATATCCTGCTATCTAGGGGAGGGGTAGGGAGTAGGGGGGAAAATTTGTAACAGAAAGCTTTGTAAGGGTTAATGTTTAGGAACTACCCATACATATGTTTTGCAAATAAAAAGTATTAATAAAAGAAAAAAATAAAAAAAATTTAAAAAGAGTAATTTAAATGGGTCATTCAGAGTCAGAAACAACTGAACAACATACATCTCTTAATCCTATTGTGTGATGTAAGGAATGATGAGCAGGATGGTTTCCTAGGTGAACTAGTGCAAAATGAAGTGAGCAGGACCAGGAGATCATTGTACACAGTAATATACCAATATGTACTGATGATCAACAGTGAAAGACTTTGTTACTCTGAACAAGACAATGTATCTAAGATAGTTCCAAAGGACCTATGATGAAAAATGTTCTCCAACTCCAGAGAACTGATGAACTCAGTACAGATTGAAGCATATTTTTACATGTGATTTTCTTTGCTTGTATGTATGTGTTTTGCAACATGGCTAATAGGAAAATGCGTTTCCTTTTTCTTCATGTAAGAATACTGTGAGAGGGTTGTGATCTATTATTCTTCTAATTTTTAATAGCAAGATTTTGAATAATGAGATTATGCATCCATTTAGGATGTACTGGAACTATGGTTTAAGGTGTTGGTCTAAGTCTAATTTCTGCAAGAGTAATTTAATTTCTCCCAGGAGTCTTTATCAAATAAAGAGACTTTTCCTAGGTAATTTATGTTGTCTAATTTATCAAGACACAATCTAACTGAGTCATATTGTTTTTCAATCTCTCTTTTCTAGTCTGTGTCAGTAATCTTCCTATTATTTAACTAGTCAGTTATCTACCTCTGTTATTTAACTAGTATCAGATGGTTAGGAAGACATCTGATTTATAATACAGTTTGAGATGTGGTGGTTCTGTTCTTTCTCCCTTCATTCCTACATTTTTCATAATTTCCCTTGATATTTTAGATCTTTTGTTATTACTTCTTCAATTTCTATTGTCTCCTTGGTAGACTGGTAGAGCATTAAAAGTATAAATTAGATTGAAATAATGTCATTTTTATTTCTGCAGCATGGCCTACCCATCATGGACAAACAATGCAAAAGGTAATAGTTTGTGAAGATAACACAATAGATAAAGAATGGAATGGAGAATCAGGAAGATCCGAATTGTCATCTTGCCTTAGTTATTTACTGGCTATGTGAGTCAGGGCAAACCTCTGCCTCAGTTGTCTCAACTGTAATTTGGAAATAATAATTGCAGGATACTTCACAAGGCTGTTGAGAAGATCAAATAATAGAATATTTGCAAAAAAAAATAGCACAGTGCCTGGAACATACTAAGCATTTTTAATGAATGCTTATTCAAAATTGATCATATAGGATGGATTTTTTGGGAAAAGGAGGGGTACATGACACAATTATGGTCAAGAAAGAAATTGAAAATAACAATAAAAATTTATTTTAAAGAAAAAATATAACTTCCTTATGCCTCTAATTCTTCTTCCTATATCTCCTTGTAATCTGGTTTCCAACCATATTGTTTAAAACTGCTCCCAAAGATCTATTATAGACAAATTCAAGCTATATGTAGACAGAAACTATGCTATATATAAAATTCATTTTTATCCTAATACTCCTCATTCCTTTTCCTGTTCTTTTAATGATTTCTTCTTTTCTCCACACTCTAATGTTCATGGCTCAAGGTTCTATTCTGGAATGAAATGGAATAGAATAGAATAAGCATTTTTATTATCTACAGTGTCAAGTCATTATACCACATGCTTTACACATATTTGTTTATCCACCTCTTCCCAGTGATAGACCTCAACAACCTAATTAATTCACAAAAATCTAAGTAATTCAGAGTTTCAAGAGACTATAGAGATGACCCCATACCTGCTTCAAAAAGGATCTTCTCTATAAAACGTCTAATAAGAAGTCATCCTGGCTTCACTTGGGAAGCTTGAATAAAGAAAAATCCACTAACTTCCCAAAGCAGACCTTTTGACTTTAGGATAGCTGTTAGGCTTCTTATGAGCCTAAATTTGCCTTTTTACTTTTTTTTGCCTTTTTTTTTACTTGCCTTTACTCTCCTAGTTCTGGAGCTCCTGCTCTTGGAAACTAAGCAGATTAAGTTCCATCTTTCTTTCAGCATTATCCCTTCAAATATCTTTACACTACATTGTTTGCAAACTAAATATCTCTAGTCCTCAAATTACGTGTTCTTGCAATTCTTTATCATCCTGGCCTTTACCTCCACACATATTTATCAATGAATATTTTTCCTAAATATAGTATTCAGAACTGGACACTGTAGATATGGTCTGACCATGGCAAAGCACAGGGACAGTATCATCTCCATAGTCTTGGAAACAACAGCTTTCAATGTAGCCCATAATTCTACTAGTCTTTCTGACTCCTCTGTGGAAATGCTGAATTATACTGTGTTGGCAGTCTATTATAACCTCATGTTGTTTTTTAAATGAATTCTATTCTAGCTTTACTTACCCCCACACACCTTATTACTTGCTTATGAAAAGGATTTTAACCTAAATATAATACTTTACGTTTGCTCTTATCACTAAATATTAGTAAATTAGTAAGTATTAGTAAGTAATATTTACTAAGAACGTACTATGTGCTAAATGCTAGGGATACAAAAGGTAAAAAAGTTTCAAGGAACTCACAATGTGAAGGGGAAAAACAAAATGCAAACACATATATATGAAAGGGATTGATAGTAAATAATTAACAGAGGGAAGGCACTCGAATTAAAAGGGAGTAGAAAAAGCTTTCTTTGGTTGGGGATTTTAGCTGGGACTTAAAGATAGCCAGAGAGATCAGCATGCAAAGCAGAGGAAGAAGAGCGTTCCAGACATGGGGGACAGCAAGAGAAAAAGTGCTGAGAAATATAATGTTTTGTGCATGAAACAATCTGGAGGAGGTCACTATCACTGAATTGAAGAGTACTTGGTGGAAAGTAAGTAGGAAAGGGCTAGGTTATGAAGGGTTTTGAATGCTTCACAGAAAATGTTTTTGTATTTTATCCTGGAGATTATGGGGAGTCACTGGAGGAATCACAGGTGAGATCTGCACTTTAGAAAAATAACTTTAGTGGCTAAATGGACAATGGTTTTTAGTGGGTTAGGTAGGCAGCCCTACAAGCAGGATGTTGCAATAGTTCAAGCAGGAGGACCTAGACTAGAGTAGAAGCCCTGTTAGAGGAGAAAAGGCTCCTTTGAAAAATGGTACAAAAGTGAACTAGATAGGCTTTGGTAACTGACTGGACACAGGACAGGAAAACTAGTGAGGAATCCAGGATGACTCCTAGGTTGTGAGCTTGAGGAACTGGAAAGGATGGTAGGAAAAGAGGAAAAAAATTAAAGAAGAAAGGTAATGAGTTATACTTAATTTTATTCCATTCACCCAAAAATTTTAGCCTCTAAAGACTTTTCTGATTTAAATTTTGTCAATGTTAAGCTTACCAAGTTTGGTGCCAAGTTCAAATTTGAAAACTATGTCATTTCTGCCTCTATCCAAATCCTTGATTATAAAAATTGGATTAAATAGTACAGAACAAAGAACAGAGCCCAAAGCTCTCCATTAGAGACCATATTTTAAATTAACCATCTCATCTATATATCTTGAAATAACTATATCTACAAATGCCTGTGGAACATTTCCACATGCATGCTTTACTGGTTCCTCAAATTCAACATGTCTACAAACAATCTTTTTAATCTTTCCCACTAAATCTGTTTCTCCATCTGATTTCACTTTCTGTATCCAAGAAATTTCTAGTCTCCCAGTCTTTCAAGTACAAAATCTTGGTTTTGCTCTATCCTCACATCCCACATTCAATCAGAGAACAGGTAATTCCTGCTCATCTGTAATATCTCTTGAACATCTATAGAATGGAAACTCACAGAAAATTAGGGATTGTTTCGTTCTTTCTATTTTAATTCTCAGTATCTGGCCTGGAATACTATATGAATTTAATAAATGCTTATTTATTCTTCTCCCCCTTCTCCTTTTCTCTGTCAAATCACACACAGAACTATGACTCTAAAGCAAGACTCCTCTTTGCCATACTCCTGGATTTATGCAATAATCTCAATCTCCTCCTTAAACACTTCCAGATAAATCTTTCTTTTGCAGAATAACAGTCCTATTATTTCTTTTGCTCAAAAAAACTAATGACTTCTTATTACCTAGCACAAAAAGCTAAAAGTGATTAGTCTAGAAAGGTAAGCACAACATGGTAGAATAAATACTAGACAGAGTAAAAAGATATGAGTTCAAATTCTGGGTACAGCCTTTGTGAAGTTGGGGGGGGTCACTTTGCAGTTTCTGGACTTTTATTTTCTCTTTGTATAAGAAGGGCATTGAATTGTTTGACCTCTAAGGTCCTTTCTAGTTATAATCCTAAAATTCTATCTCACTGCCTTATTTTATAGTGTTTTTTTCCATTTACTATTCTCTCCAGCTAAATTAGACCACTTGCCCAAGCCATGTTTTCTTGCCTTTTGTCTCATTCCACATTTTGTTCTCTATGCCTACAATGACTTGTCCACCAAATGAAATCTTACTAATTCCTTTAAAGACAAACTCAAATATAACCTCTTTTACAAAGGGATAAAAGTCAGCTGTCACCCTTACTCTTGGAGGCTTCTCTTTGAATTTGTTTATATGTCTTTGTGTCTATGCCTTTGGAGAGAGAGATGAATAAATGAGTGAATTAATGAATGAAATGTCAAATCTAGTAGCAGTTTTTCTATGGTGATTCAGGAAGACACAGAAGTGGTGATGGTATAGCTAGAATATAATTCATCTAAAAAATCATGAGGTTATAGTAAACTGTCAACACAGCACAATTCATTGTCACAGAAAAGCCAGAAAAAATAATGGGATTTTAGGCTACATTGAAAGGCATAGTTTCCAGGACTAAGGAAATGTTATTATCCTTGTGCTTTGCCCCGGTCAGACATCACCCTGGAGAATCTGATCCCCAACTCCTGGACTCAAAAACATATATTTTTATATCTGAAATATTTTGGCTGTTGATTCTACATGGTTCCACAGACCTAGTCCATAGGGTTTTCTTGGCAAAAATACTAGAATGGTTTGCTATTTTCTTCTCTAATGTGTCCTCAATTTAAAGATGAGTCAAATAGGATTAAAGTGACTCATCCCTGATCATACTGCTAACAAGTAGTGTATAAGGCTGTATTGATCTCCCTGGGCAGATTTTCTATCCTCTGCACCACCGAGCAGCTCTGTGGTACCCTATATACTTTGCCTATTTTATGATATATTATTGCTATTTATATATCAATCCCCATTATTAAACTAAGTTACACAAAATCAGTTGTGCCTTATGTAGAAGCAACAGTGCTCTTCCAGAGCTTAAACTATTTCCAATTGCAAACTCTTTTTTGCCCAAAAAATTTTAATGTGGCACTGAGTATATAGGTATATAAAATAGGTATTCAAATCAAACATCTACTGATAACAAATTATAATTTTGTGACCTTCCCATTTAGTTACAAGACTCATAAGAGGGTCATGAACCACAGTTTAAGAAGCTGAGGTCTTTATACAATAGGGATTATCATAATGATGACTTTTAGTTGAATGCTTTGTCTGATAAACTAATCAGCTGCAATGAGATGAGAAACAGTCTAAAACACACTACACATGTTTACATGTATATGTATAAGTATATGAGTGAATATCTTAGTTATTTAATTAATGGAATTTTTAATTTTTAGGAAAGGGAGGTATTAAGGAGATAGTTCTTAAAGAACATAAGCGAAAGACTCTCTTCCCACTATAACTCTGAATAGTGGAATTAATTTGGGGCAGGATGGGGTTGAAGACAAGTATCTCTATCTAGAATTATAACCCAAAGACAGGATCAGCTCAGCTGTCTCCTGACTTGTAGCGCTGGACACTACATAGGACACTTTCCTACCCCATCTACAAAAGGTAGACCTGCATCACTGCTGGAAGAATAATTATCTTCAGAATATAATAAGAAGTATGAAGAAGGGACTCTTCTTGGTATGTGTACTGAAGTGCTTAAATGAGAGAATTGACTTGAATGGTGTTTTGTCTAATGATGTCTGAGACGCTTATGTTGCATAGAAGTAAAAATTAAAGTTTCCAAATTATACTTCAACATAAAAACATGTGTTATTCAATTCAACAAACATTGACTAAGAACCTACTATTACTGCTACTGTTACTGCTACCACTTGTACCACTACTATTTCTATTACAACACACACACACACAGACATCTATTTCCTTGTCACCATTTTTTTTTAAATTTTTACTATTACTTCTACTACTACTAATACTGCCATACCACCACCATTACTATTCCTACTGCAACACACACATCTATCTCCTTGTCACTGGATTTTCTGTTTTTACTACTACTACTACTACTACTACTATTACTACTACTACTACTACTACTACCACCACCACCACCCCCCCCCACACACACGGGTTTTCTGTTCTAGGATCTCCTTGAATCAAAGCTAAGCCTATACAAACAAGCATTGGAAAAATACTTCAGTGACTCAAAACAAAGCGTAACTATAATGATAGCAATGATACCATCAGCAAATAGTTGGTAGAAATTTGTTCTGAAAATCTGGGATTCAAAAGCTCATATATATGGGCTAGTCAATTGCATTTAGTGCTTTCTGGACCTCATGCCTTTCAATTTCTCATGAGCTTTGTAGGCATGTAGAAATGAAATAAAAAAAAAACTATGGCCCCAGCATCCTTGGGACATCTTATTCCCTTTTTAAAAAAAATCCATAGGTCTGGTTCTTCTAATACTTCATAATACAAATATACAGCAATTACCACTTCTTTAGCAAACACCTCTTATCACAATACTATGGAAAATAATATTTCACAGTGAAAACATAGGGGGAAAGAGTTACATGGACACACACACACATACACACAAACAGAAATACCCAGAAGCAACTCCAGTGCTGTCACCTACTGTAACAAGATTGATTTGTAGTGAAATAAAAGATAATACAATACAGAGGAAATAACTTTTGTTTCCTCTGAGAATGTTTGATGTTGTCAACTGAAAGCTGACTTTTTCTCTGCTGTCTGCCACGGTATACAGCTGCCTAATCACAGAAAGACTCCTATATAAGCAAAGACATGAGGTACAAACCGACCACTTTCAACGCCAGGAGCAAACATTTGCAAACCCTCCCCTCCGCCAGCTTTCCACTCGCTTCATCAGCCAAGACAAACAAAGCCAAGCATGCAGTACATCAGTATATAAACCAGGCAGTTCTTATGGTATATCCTGATAGAGTCAGTCCTTATGGTTGGGCCATGGGGGATGGGGACAGCACCAAACCAGACTTTCTCCTTTGTATTCCCCATAGCATTCAGAGATCGAGTCTTTCCAGAGTCTTGACTATTTCAGGGACAGGGTTTCTCTTAAGAAACATTCTAACAAGGTGTAGTGCTTAGATGGTGTTTGAGATTCTGTAATATAAGAAATAAAACATTTTGTCTTGGCTGTTGTCACAGAGTGACATATCTTGGTGATGCTATTTTAATAAACGGGGTGACCAGAAAAAGAGGTATCAGAGGCTCTGATAAGGTGCTTGGCATAATTTCATGTGTCTGTATGGAATGACTGTATAATACCACGACAGTGTAAATTATTTAAAGTGTTGAGTCTATTCTCATTTGTAATCCTAATAACACCTTCTTATCAGGGAGCTGCCATCATCCTGTAATGCCTGCCAATAGGCGGTTAGCAGCCCCCATCTCTAGCACACATTCTTTAAGTCTGATAGCTAGGGATTTGCAGATGATTATAACTTTTGCTCTACATATCATTGCTACTGACGGGCAAATCCAATCCACAGAACAGCGTGTGTGATTAAAAAAGGCACATTTGACACGAGAAGTATGGCAAGCCATTTTTACGGTAGTTGTAACAAAAAGTGAAATGTCTCCTTTGTGCTTAGAAATGTTGTGTGCCGGAGCTATTTCATGATGCACACTTTTCTAATCATTCTCCAGGAGAAACTGGGAACAAAGCTTTATGTTGGGGAGGATTTTCCAAATGCAAGTACATCACATTTCAAGAGGACAAATGTGGTTCAACTTTGGGTGGTACTCACCGGTAATTTATTTTTAAAAACTACTCTCAACCTCAAGCTTCTCACTGATGCTCACCCCCACTTACGTCCCATTTGTCAGTGAAGAAGGCTAGCAAGAACAACATGGCTTGACAGCAGCACGTTCATTACAAAGAACAGTAATGGCACCCTCTCAATTCTGCTCATCTCTCAGTCTCTAGACAAATGGAATTTATTACTTATAGCTTGTTGGGATTTATGAATTATTTATAAAATAGGTCTATGACTCCAGACTCTTAAAAGAAAAACACAATAATACAAGTCATTGTTACCCACAATTACACTTTTATTGGAGATATTGAAGAAATAACAATTTAAAGTTTAAGATGGAATAATGTTTGTAAAAATTTTTACCTTGTATAGCATTAGTGGAATCTGTGGAATACATGGAGAGGAGTACACACACATACATACACACACACACATTTGTACACACATATATTTATGGGTAAATATATGTATAGGTATGTATAGATGTGTGGATGTAAGTGTAGATATGTATAGATGTATACATATAGAGAGAGAGACACACATTTATAGACAGAGATAAACTTGTCTCTCTTATGTTTTCTAGCCTTTGGTTGGTGAATCATATTTCATAGCTTGAAAACTCTGTCAATTTTGAGGTATGCTACAAAAAATTATATATACACATGCATACATACTCCATAAAAGATATATTCCAAAACAGTGGTGAGACTTCATGGAAGTCATACGAATCTCTTATAAAGGCTGCTTCAATGACTTATCTGGCTTACAATACACACACACAAATTTATATATGTATGCACATATATAGCTCTATGTGTAAATTTTCTTTATAGTTCAGAATAATTCAGATGCTAGAAAACATTTTCTAGCCTGAATACCTTGTCAATTTTGAAGTATACCACAAAAATTATGGCTATCAATTAGTATGTGGAAAAAAGGTAAAATAATGCAACAAATAATAAAAATCATCCTGAATGTAAATAGTGTGGAATTAGAAAAAAAGCAGCAATTCCTAATGACCAACCTGTTTTAGTCTAATTTTCTCAACTCTACCTATTATAGCCCATTACATACTTTTTATTAGAAGAAAACTGATGTTATTCCATGCTCATTTTCAGGGAAGTAAATAAATAAATAGCCCAGGTTCAGACTATCAGAGTACTCCATTTTAAATAAGATCAGCAGTCAGGATCCTTAAGTTAGGTAAAAATCAAGCTATAAATGCACTCATAGAAATATACCTCAACTATTTCATTCTTCCATGGGATCAGTACAAAGTCTAGCCCTAATAAAAAGAATATCTTGCGTTCCTCTGAAGGACCTATGAGCAATGCCTAATAAATTTATATATTATGCTGAGGTGCTCCAATATACCTTAAGAATTAAGCCTGTCATATTTCAAATAAAAATGTTCTACAAAAGATATATTCCAACACATTGAGCATGCTCCGTGGAAGTCACAAATTCTTTTTCATCAGTTTCTTCAATGACTTATCAGATTCACAAACCCTTAGCAGTAGAGTAAAGGAAAAGGACTACATGTTCAATTTCTTTCTGATACTGTCTTTTATGTTAGCCCTGGAAATACAGCAATTATATTTGGTGTTTGTTCATCATTCAATCACTTGTTCTTTTGTTCATTCATTCATTAATCTCTCTATCCCAAAGGATTGACACAAAGATATACACAAATCTAGAGAGAGGCCTCTAAGTGCAGCAGCTACTTCCTCTTCTTCCCACTTGAATTAACCGCTTCTTCCTTTCCATTTTTTACATCCTCAAAAAGACTTATCCACACTGCCTCCTGCACAAATAGCTTCTCCATGCATCCCTCCTCCCAGCCAAGAGTCATTGACACAAGTACCAAGAGCTTATGTAACCAAAAAAAAAAGGAAAAGAAAAAAGAAAAAAAAAAGAGTAGAAAATGAAAACTTACCTTGCTGGAAAACATCTGTAGGGTGAGGGGAGAAATAAAGAGAGAAAATTAATAAACAAAAGCAAAATAAAGAGTATAAATAGTGTATAAGGCTGTGAAAAGATTAGCGTTCCACATTTAATATTGATGAACAAAAATTCTAAATCCAGTGTCTCAATGTCAATTTCTCTAGTGAAGACTCTCTGTCAAGACTTTTTTTCCCTATTTAAGCTAGGATTAGCCTGGCTTTACCAGTCCCTTAACTTCTATAAGTATGTGCATCCAATCCTTCAGTTCCCATGCTACCATTTTGAAAATATTTCAAATTTACTCTCTCCTTACTCTTCTCCACTTATGTTTTTTCAATGAACTCTCCTCTATCTATTTCCAGGGAAATTTATTTGATCTCATCCAATGGCATCATTTTGAAAAACATGATATAAACATAGGCCTTATCCTTATCTAATTTTGCCTTCAAACATTAAGCCCTTAGTAATTCAAAGGCTCAATGATGCACATTTGGAGTCATAAGATCAAGGGTTCTAATTCAAACTTTCCTCATTTAATGCTTATGTAATCTTGGCTAAATTACTAGAACTCTGTGGATCCAAGTTTCCTTATCTGTAAAATTGAGGTGTTGGCTAAATATTCTAGACTAGGCAATCTTAATCTGGAGTCGGTGGATTTTTAAAATATATTTCAGTAACTGAATTTCAATATAATTGATTTCCTTTTCCATCCTATATATTTTATTTTATGCATTTTAAAAAACATGCGTCTGAGAAAGGGTCCACAGTTACCAAGAAGATTAAAAACAATGAACCTATTTCTAGATCTGTCATCCTATTCAATAAAGACCATCAAAGGATCCCAGCACTGGGAGAGGAAAATGTTCTTCATGCAAGTTCTCTAACCAAAAATAATCAAATATTTCACATATGACATCCTGCTTGCACATAGTGACTCCCTCATTTAAGAATTCCTAATGGACAGAGAGGAGGAAGAAGGGATTGGTTATAAGGAACACAGTGATTTAAACTTCTCCAATCTCTATCTTTATTCCTATCTTCATCTCTTTCTTATTTTTCTCCTCTTCCCTTAAAAGGGGGATTGGCATTAGTAGTATGTGACCCTGTAGACCCCCTGAGATTTTAAGATTTCTATTATGGAGGAAATAGATATTAAGATAGAAAAATACATAGCATGTGAGATTTGAAAATGACTTTAGTAGTCATCAGATGTAGCCTGAACTTGATTAAAATATAATTGGGAAAAGTTTAACAAAATAAATACAAGTGCAATTCAACAGAAATAAATGTTAATGTGTAGGGTTTTTAAGTTAAGAATGGTTGCAAGGATCCCTTCCTCTTAATCCAATCATCCCATTTTACAGAAAATACTGAGGTCCAGAGAGACCATAAAACACAATAGTGTTGCCAGAGCCAAAGAAAATATTTATTTGGTTTTAATGAAACTATAAGTTTCCCTGTAAACAAAGCCCAATTTTGACAGTTTTTGGTTTTTTGTTTTGTTTTTTGTTTGTTTTTTGCTGAGGCAATTGGGGTTAAGTGACTTGCCCAGGGTCACAAAGCTAGGAAGTGTTAAGCATCTGAGGTCAAATTTGAACTCAGGTCCTCCTGACTTCAGGACTGGTGCTCTATCCACTGTGCTACCTAGCTGCCCAGTTTGTATTATTTTTTTAAAAATATGCAATAAATAATCAAATATGTAAACATCAACCAAATGAAGAAAATTATTCAACTATCAAACAGATCTTATGATTGGTTACTGAACTTTACCTCCTTCTTTCCCCAATTCAAAATTCCAGTAAGCCCATTATCTCATAAATATTCTCTCCATTAACATAGGTCATAGCCTATTAGTCTCTGCCCATCCTAGATAATACTTGCCTATTCTCTCCCAAAATTCATCACAGAGATTCACTATGTGTGTGACTGGCTGTGTGACTCTGGGCAAGTTACTTAACCCTAATTGCCTCAGCAAAAAAAAAAAAAAAAAAAAAGATATTCACAGTCAGTGATACTGGGATCTTATTCCCTCTTTTCCCCCCCTCCTGAATACTTTCTTTTTAGCGATTATCCACAAAACAGTTTTTTTTTTTTTTTTATCAGTCTTGGATAGTAAAAAAAAAAATTTGTTCAGTCTAGGAACTGAAAAGATTTACAAATAGAGCAATAATTTAACTTAAGCTACGTTTTACATACACTATGTTTTACACTTTTAAAAACAAAGAATATCAATATAAAAAATGCAAACATTCTACATAACTTAATTTACACAGCTCAATTTACATTTTACAGAAGAAGAAAATTAAAAGTTTAGTGGGACTATGTGGTTTGCTCCCAAATAAGTGGCTCTTTTCACTGTGTCACAGTCTATCAACATTCAGATCTTTTCTATATACAATAATATTTTCATTCATTTATTTATCCAATGGGAATTTATAAAAGACATACAGTATACTAGCTTAAGCACTAGAATTACAACTTAAAAGTCAAGTTCAAGTACTCTTACAGTAAGATGTTACTAGGTCTTGACTAACTGGGGAAAGAAAATGGGATATGGATAGTGATCACATTTGGAATGATGCAAACAGCAAAAAAGCAATTCTCATAATTGTCTATCTCTTACTCTTCTCATCCTAAATTCTTCCTCCCCCAAAACAAACACATCATTAAGGAACATAATTTTACTGAGGAAAGACAACACATACATAGATAAGTTAATATTTAGAGCAATTAGAAGATACAGAGAATAGAACTAAGCTTATAGTTAGGAAGTAGCTAAGTGACCCATGGCATGTAAGCCTGTTTGTCCCAGTTTCATCAACTGTAAAATGGGAATGATAAAAATAGTACCAATTTCCTGGGGTTGTTGTAAGGATCAATAATTATAAACCCCTTAGGCATAGTGCCTGGAACATAGTGAACACTAGATAAATGTCACTTAGCATTATTATTATTAATACAAACTGAAATGGAAATTAATTTTAGTAATATATAGGCACTGACAATCTAAACATCAGGAAAGGTTTTGGGTAGAAGAAGGTGGAGGTACTCTAAAATAGTCTTCCCTGAATGGAGCTAGGAAGTCCAAGAGGCTGTGGGAATCAAGATACTTGGCTAACAGCCTGTATAAAGGCATGAAGGTCACAGATAGACCAGTTCAGCCTTAACATATAAAGCATGAAGGGACTAATGTTAACATTAATAAACTGGAATTAGGTTTTGAAAAGATCTCTTTATCTAAATTCAAGGTCATTCGTATTAAGAACTTAGTAATTAATAAACCAACATAACAGGAGTTTATGGACCTCAGAGGAGGTCATAGAAATACTTGCACATTGCCTTCACTCCTCCAAGAAGAAAAAGTCCCTTCCCTCTCCCCACCCCACCCCCCAAAATATGAATATAAGACCCATACCGGTCTTTTCTGTTCTCACAGGAATCAGGTCTAAGAAACCACTAATTACAAAAATGAACACATAAGCAAACAGTGGTTGTCACTTGAAAATCCATGCTGCTAATGCAGATGCATAAGAAGCTGCAAATGTTGGTGATTTAAGTCTGGGAAGTAGACCACAACAGACAAATAAGCTCACCCTACTTAACCTTAACACAGTATTCTTCTCCAGTTAAAATCAGCACCCAAAGGTCTACCCAGCAGCTACCATGAACTCCCTTAACTGGAGATTCTAATGCACTGAGTTCTCTAGAGATAGATAGCATACACACATACTCTATGGTTACTTATCATTAATAATAAATCATGACAATTATATTAGTTGATTCATAAATGCTGCTGATTAAAAACTTTCCTGAGTGATGCTCATTCAAATAACTAGTGTTTACCCCTATTAAAGATTTCTTAAGGACACTCTGGGTGAACCCCTCTCGTTCCTGAGTTACTAAGTAGCAGCAATACTATGCAAAATAAAGTGAGACTTCTTTATTCATCTATTGCTTTGCTTTTTGAGGTAATGGTGAATTTCAGTCTCCTTGCCCATCTAACCGCAATGGACTAATTAATTATTTCAGACCATAGTCCTTAACTACCAGATGTGAATACCTTGATATGATTACAATATTATAATTAACCCACCCTACAGCATTATAGATACACCAAACAGTAAAAAATGTGATAGCATTAGTAAGACTGGGGGAGGTATACTTACTAGTTCTCAAACAATGTAATCACCATACTCTCTCAATTTAAGTTCTTTTCTGAGGTTAAATTATAGATGAGGGGAGTTTAGTTTCTTGAAAATGCATGCACTTAACTCCCATTTAAGAAGTCTCACCTGGGGAGACAGCTGTCTTGTGAATTCTTCTGTGGTTTGTACTACAGAAAGAAAAATCACTTTCAAGTTCAAGTACTCTTACAGTAAGATGTTACTAGGTCTTGACTAACTGGGGAAAGAAAATGGAATACGGATAGTGATCACATTTAGAATGATGCTATCTTGTACCATGCTTATGCAGACAGCAAAAAAGCAAATCTTAAACTGACTTGTCTCTACCACTCCCCCTCCTCCTTTCTCCCCCAATGCACATGCGCACAACACACACACACACACACACAAACATACACACACCAACACACTCTTACACAAGTGCACTGATTCACAAACCAAAGGCAGAAACAAAAGTCTAATGTTTAACAAAATATTCGTATAGCAGTTTTTTGTTGCCATTGCAAAGGACTACAAACAAAATGGGTTGACTATTAACTAAAGAATAGATGAATATTTTATGGAATAGATTATTGCACAATAAGAACTGGTGAATGTGAAAAATTTGATGAAACAGATAATTTTTATTAACTGAGATAGAGCTGCACACTGAAATTACCAGAACCAAAAGAATAATATAAATGTAATATAAATATAATGTAAATATAAAATATAAATATAATATAAATTTATATTATTGTAGTTGTCTACAATAATATAAGTTTATATTATTGTAGTTGTCTACAATAATATAAATGAAATGGTTTCTTCTAAAAAGAATCTGAATTCTGGGTAATTGCACACAGTCATGGACCAAATAATGAAACATTGGCAAAGAGGAAGGAAGGTGACAATGCTGTATACACATCTGTAAATTTTAATAATGTTTAATGTTTTGATTCAATTATTTTTCTTTGTCACAAAGAATTGTTCATTTTGGAAAATGGGGAATTAAGAAAAGATTGAGAAATGAATGATATAAAAAACAAAAAGTACAAGTTGATCTGAACTGCAGATGCACAGAAAGCCAAGCAGAATCAAGAGAACCATTAACTGTGTGACAATAACAATATACAAAAACAAATAATTCTGTTCTATTTGAAAAATGTGGTCTTTAGGACCCACATGTGCAAAAATGTTTGTGGCAGCCCTTTTTGTAGTGGCTAAAAACTGGAAACTGAATGAATGCCCATCTATTGGAGAATGGCTGAATAAATTATGATATATTAATGTCATGAAATATTATTGTTCTGTAAGAAACGATCAGGAGGATGATTCTACAGAAGCCTGGAGAGAAATGAGAAGAACCAGGAGATCATTGTACACAGCAAGACCAATATTATAGGATAACCAATTTTGATGAATGTGACCTCTTTCCAACAATGAGATGTTTCACACCAGTTCCAATTGTTCAGTGATGAAGAAAGCCATATACACTCAGAGAGAGACCTGTGGGATCTGAGTGTGGACCACAACATAGCATTTTCACGTTTTCTATTGATGTCTGCTTGCATTTGTTTTCCTTCTCAGGTTTCTTTTTCTTGTAGATCTGATTTTTCTTGTACAGCAAAATAACTTTATAAATATGTATACATATATTGGATTGGTCATATATTTTAACATAGTTAACATATATTGGACTACCTGCCATCTAGGGGAGGGTGTGGGGAGAAGGAGGGAAAAATTTGGAACAGAAGGCTTTGCAAGGGTCAATGTTGAAAAATTAGCCATGCATATATTTTGCAAATAAAAAGCTTTAATAAAAAAATTTAGATTTAAAAAAAAGAGAGAAATGTGGCTTTTATTAGAAACACTGAGTCTAAAAATGTTTTCCTAGCTTTCTGCTTCCCTTCTAATCTTGGCTGCTTTGATTTTGTTTGTGCAAAAATTTTTTAATTTAATGCAATTAAATATTTTGCATTTCATAATGTTCTCTAGTCCTTTTTGGTCATAAATTCCTCTCTTATCCAGAGATCTGAGAGGCAGGATATGTTGAAATCATTTTCAACATTATCCTTTTATAGGATTTTAGATGCTGGTCAATACCTAGTTTTTGCCATATTATTTTTTCAGTTTTCCCAGCAGTTTTTGTCAAATAGTGAGTTCTCTTCCCAGAAGCTTGAGCCTTTGAGTTTATCAAATACGATATTACTATAGTCATTGATTATTGTAAGACAGATAAGTCTGAAAGACTTGGAACTCTAACAAACACAATGACCAAATGACCAACCACAACTCTAATGGATTTGTGACAAAGCATAGAGTAATGAATGAACTTTGAACTTGAAGTCAAAAGTCTTGGGTTCTACCAATGACAAGATATCTGCAAACCTGAGTTTTGTTACCTATAAAACTAAATGACTGTTTTAAAAAAAACACAGGGCTCTTGATGCACAAGGAGTAAAGAGCTGCTTTTGGTGTACAAAAGATCTGGAGGATTCCATTCCTTCTTCTGATAGTGGCCAGTCTCAGCAAGTCATTTTACCTTTCAATGCCCCAAACAACTATCTATAGGTGTGCAAGCCAGGTAAATCACTTTAATCTTTGACTCAGTTTCCTCATCTGTAAAATTAGGATGATAATAGCGCCATCTACTTCCTAAGATTGTTGTGAAGATAAATTAAGATAATTGTAAAGTGCTTAGGACAGTACTTGGCACATAGTAGGCACTATATGTTTATTATTATTAATTTTAGAGTGCTATAAAACATGAATAATTAATGTTAAAGAGATTATTGCAAAAACATATATTTCACATGACTAGTATGTAATGGAGACAGGACCCAGATTTTCTGGATACCAGGGGCAGCTCTCTATTGCCTTTGCATAAAGTCATGTTTTTACAATAATTCCATTTTATAGGTAACAAAACTCAAGCTTACAAATATCTTGCCCAGAGTCTCATTGCTAATAATTATGAAAAATGAGATTTGAATCCAAGTCTTGACTCCCAAGTCCAAAGTTCAATACCACATATATCTGGTCACAAGAGATGCAAATGGATTTTGGGAAAAAACTTCACCAAATACAATGGCAATGCTGATTTTACTATTTTACAACTATTTTGTGACAAAAATTCAAACAAACTTCCTTGGTATTATCTAATTTATAAGTAATAGGCTCAAGGCAACTGCTCATTATCCTCTATCCAAAAGAATAGAGGTCAAATGACTTGCTGAGATTCATACTGGAAGTCACAGAATGTTAGAATTTTAAGAATTTAAAGATCTTCTAGGTCATTATGGAGATGATGAAATTGAGATCCAGGAAAATCACTTGCCTATAGCACACAGCTAGGTTGCTAAAATTAGAAAGACTTTACTCCCTGTGGTCCTAGGAACTTGCATAAAAAGCAATATTAGGAACTGGGCAAAGTATGTATCTGAACTTCTCTTCTCTGATGCTCCTTTCCTTCAAGTGGTTGGGTGTCTCACCATGCCCACTCAGTCAGTCAATAAACATGGTGCAATATTATGGTGTAAGCACTGGGGATATTACAAAAAGGGCAAAATACAGTCCCTATTTTTAAGGAGCTCACAGAATTATGAACACTCATTCTATCAGGACACATGCTACAATTCTTTCCCATTACTCTCCCTCATCTACGTTCATCTGTCCTATGTCTTACTTCCCAGCACCCTCCACCCCCACCCCTTTTCTATGGAATGAAAGCTAACCAAAAAATTTATCTATGCTGATGGTATCCCCCCCTTTCCAATTAGCTTTCCCATAAAAATACTAAATAAGCAGAAACAGATAAAAAATAGTTGGAGAATGTTAACAAAAATAAAGATACAATACAACATAGAGGATGTTAATATATGGTTTCTAAGTCAATATGCTAACTATACAGATCTTTTGCTTTTTTAAGTTTGACACTACTGAGTATACATTTTAACAAGCACCTTCTGAAGAAAATGTCTCAACCCAATGCCAAGACTG
Source organism: Myrmecobius fasciatus (assembly GCA_023553655.1). NCBI lineage: Eukaryota > Metazoa > Chordata > Mammalia > Dasyuromorphia > Myrmecobiidae > Myrmecobius > Myrmecobius fasciatus. The sequence continues at coordinate 200,166 of JAJPUD010001565.1, forward strand.
CAGGGTTAAGCAATTCAAGCACTATTACAGACCAATGCAGAAATATTTAAGAGATAAATAGAGCTTTGAAACATACCCATAAAACATACCATATAGACAATCATTTGTTCCTAGGGTTAGTGATACATGGCTCTTGCTACTGAATTCTGATTTCTGGGAATAATTATACAGATCCTATTTCACCTTCTAGCACTATTTTCTGAAAATATAAGGTATGAAAAAAGGATTAAAAACCATTATTTATTTTCATTTGTATTAAAGCCAGCATATATGAAATTCCCTCAGTTCAAATTTCACTTGTGCTGACTTTCATCACAAAAAAAAAGATTTTTTTTTAAAATCCCCTTTCTGTCCTAGACTCACTTAGCAAGCCCTGCATACATACACATTTTGAATTTGATGTTCAATTTACATGCCTCATGTAAAATAACAGCAGTAATAGTTGACATTTGTATAACATTTTGTGGTCTGCCAAGATAGATACATATGTGTGTATGCATATAAATATATGTATACACATGTATATATGTACATATTGACACATATATAAATGCATAGCTCTCTCTATGTGTACCTTATATACACATACACACAATATATATATATATATATAAACACATGTATATAATAATACATGTGTGTATATGTATGTGTGCATATATATGTATATATATATATGTATAGATAGATATAGATATATATACACACACAGACACACATAAAACTTTATTTCTACCTTCCGGAATTGTTTTAAGGATATCAAATGAAAAAATATACAGAAGATAAATAGGAATATCTATCTATATACACATATAGATACATATACACACCCATATATATATACATATACTACATTTTTCCCATTCATCAAATGAAATAATGTACAGATAAATATATCTCTCTATATGCACACACACCCATATATATTTTTTTCTCATCCATCCTTGACTTCTTTTGATCCTTTAAACAATGCTGTAAGGTAGGAATACTCTTATTATTCCACATATTTTCAGAGAATTGAGTTTATTGGGGTAAAGTGACCAGTGTAAAATAAAAGGGGCAGTAGAGAATGGGGAGGAGAGAAAGAAGTAGCTCTAAGAGTATATTGATGGGAAACTAGAAGGAGCATTCTTCAGATGTCAGAGGATCTGGGTTGAGGGTTCCAAATCATCATCTACCTCAAACAAGTGCTCTCATTTCCTGGGTCTCAGTTTCCTCATCTGTAAATTGAGGAAATCAAACTAGCCAATCCCAAAGAGCCTAAGAGATCCTAGGACCCTAAGACTGTCTTTGGTTGGGAGCCAGAGGGAGTTGGGCTTCAGCTAACTTTCAGCAGTGCTGAATCTGGGATATGATTAGTTTTCATTGTCTACAGTGTCAGACAACTTACTCAGTCGTGTAGCCACACAGTCAATATCTGTGACCTTCCCTGCTTCCTTGCAGGCACATTCAGACAATTTTGACTGAATAGAGAGAGACATTGTGAGTCTTGGTAATACTATTAAAAGATCATGAAGGAAAGAGGGCGACTTCTTGATTTTTAGTCCAATGATGTCAGCTGGCCCTGTTCTTTATTTCCAGAAAAATAATGTTGTCTTCTCTTTTCTTTCCTTTTCATCTTTTTTGTGGGGGTGAAGCAATGCCTGCTTGAACAATTCTGTTTTCTTGATCCTAGTCTCCCTTTACCTTCCACCACATCAGAAATGAAGACTAATACTTTCTCTATCATTCTCCTGACTTTTCTGGTCTTGGTGCTCAGTAAATGTCTTTTATTTGCAGAAGGTAAAAAAATCATCTGGAAGCACATGTGTTGTTGACATCAATCTCAGGCTGTATACCCAAAGCTCTCAGCCCCCCCACACTGCCTTGGGAAGGCAACACAAAGTGACGTAAGTCAGTAAGTCTATAACATTTTTATGATACCCGTTCAGTAGTATATCTCATTTCCAGCACAGAGGGATAAAGCTCTTAACTACTGAAAGTACATAAAAAAATAGATTTAGGAATAATACTTTTTATGATTGTATTCTGTATACTGTGAAAGTTATGTTCGAATCTGCTGGTACTTTATGGAGCTGATAAAGGAGAACAGTATGGCTTACTAGCTAACAGTGTATTTTATATCCATTTAAAACTGTTTTCTCTTAAATTGAATTACTTTTTGAGTAATTATAATAAGACTAATCCAGGCTTAATGAATTCATGTACAAATACTTTAGACTGCATTATTAAAACCTCCACAATATGAAACTATATTAAACTCACTGCCTCTAGCAACCAGTGATTTTCTCTCTGTTCAGGAGAATGTCATCCATGATTTTCTCTGAATTCTTTAAAACCAGATTGCTGAGAAGTGGTAAGAGTCTAGGTTAATATCTTAACAAAGGGAAATTTTGACAGGTTATATTGTACTACTATACTGAAAGTCATGCACTGAAATATCAATTATCATAAAAAGGATTTATTATGTATCTGTATATGGAAATTTCTGTAGGATTGAGCACTGTAACACAACCCTCCATCTTAAAGCTTTGGTTAAGAATGAAATAAAAAATAATTATGTCAGTTCCTTAAAACAAAATAGTTCAGTGAGTCATTTCTTAAAGGTCTTTGAGAATTTTAGATTTTATATAGTGTCAGGAAAAAAGAGCTGGAATGAAAATTAGCATTTTTTGAGTTTTTGCCATTGGTTCTGTTTTAGTCATTAACTAGTTGGTTGGCCTCAAACAAGTCCCTTTCCTTTTTCAAGTGTCAGTTTTCTCATTTTTAAAACAGAGAATTTCTGAGATCCTTCCCAGTTCTAAGATTATTTTCTGTCTCTAAATTTGAAAATTAAACTTATTCTATCAACCCTCTCATCATATTACAATATAATTTTCACTCAAATTATGCTAAATTTTATTTAAAATAATTGTATTTCTTCCCTATTGCATATATTCTTAAACTTATCCATGCTAAAAGACTATTTCACATTTCTCTTAAAATGTTCTATCAGTGACTAAATATTTTCTTCCGATGTTGATAAATTAAAGAACAATGTGAAACCTTTGTTCCTTTTCCTCCACTTCCTAAAATATACCTTTTCATTGCATTTCTGTGTTAAAACTATACATTCTTTGTAATAATTGTCTAAATCTAGGAGTTTTATCTGATGTTTATCTTCTAAATTCAAACTGGAACATACAAATACTCATTAGCTCACTTGGTCTCAGAAGGTGGTAATTTTCAGGAAGTATACTTTTTAAATAAATATAAAAGAATGTCAATAATCATTTTTCTGATGGTTGAAACAAAGTATCTTCTAGATAGTTCCTTAATGTCTGAGATAATTAAGGCCTAAAATAAAATGCTGATATGTTGCTTCTAATTACCAACAGTGTTGATCAACTAATTTTTCAATAAAAATGACTTCTCAGATAATGATCGTCATAAGAAAAAACAAAACTAGTCATTCTAAGCAGCATCTTGTAATAGTATTAATTAATGCTCTTACAGGCAATTAATTAAAAAGGTTAAGTAATAGTCTAGTTGGATATATACATCAATAGAGAGAGTTTCCACATCTTTAATTCACTGCCTTTTGAAAATATAGGTATGTCCAAAAATAATCTATCTACCTATAACATTTGTGGTAGACAAAGTGCTTTCATTATAGCATCTCAATGAAACAGGAGAATTCAAATATCATAAACCCTATTTTTAAGCTGAAAAACTGAGTGTCAAAGAAGTGAATTCATATCAAAGAAGTGAAGTCATAGTAACTCTATCCATAAATATCAAAGCAGGGATTAGAGAGCCTAGCTCATCATATTTCAAAAGTAAAGAAATTTATATACTAGATTGGATGAAAGAAAGTTTAGTTCTATCCTTGCCATTAATTAGGTGACTAGGAAAATCACAACTTTCTTGACTTCAGTTTCCTAAACATTTAAGATAATCAAGGATGGATGGATAATCCCTTGTCACTAAAACTGATAGTGATAATGATAAATGTTAAGTACACTAGCATTTCTATTCCAAGCAGAAATACCCAGAGAAATCAGTATACTGGGCAACTTATTTGAAATAATAAGAATGATGTCTGAGACTCTACCATTCACTCACTACCCAAAGGAGATAATAATTGTAAAGCACTTAGTAGAGTACATAGTAAGTGCTATATAAATGTATATATATATATATATATATGTTTATATATATAGTTACTTATCATTTGTTAGTTATCATCTTCATTACCCATGTGACTATGGTCAAGTAAGTTTTCTCAGCAAAGATGCTGGAGTGGTTTGCCATTTCCTTCTTCAGGTCATTTTACCGATTATCAAAGTATGGCAAAACAGAGTTAAATTACTTGCCCAGGATCACACAATTAGTTAGTGTCTGAAGCCATATTTGAACTCAGGAAAATGAGTCTTTCTGATTTTCAAACCCTGTGTTCTATCCACTAGGATCCACCTAGCTAGCCAAAGAATTATTAGACCAGAAAAAATTAATGGCTTCACTTAGGGGCTCAGTTTCCTCATTGAGAAAAAAAGGGGATGTGAACCAAAAAATCTCAAATCTCTTGCTACTCTTAAATTTTATGAAAATAGAAACATGTCAGTGGACCAGAAATGAAGTTTTGGTCTAAGCAATAAAGTCAGACACATGTTTGTCTTTTTTATTTATGATTCCACATGTGTCTTTTTTTTTCAAGTATTAATGTGCTGTTGCTGTGGTTGCTTTTATTTGATTAGGAGAGTTCCTGTAGCAGGACTGTGAGAGGTAAAGTGAGAAGGGGAAGCAACGAAATCTTGTTGATGATGATTTTGTAACAATCCCTCTCTTCAACTTTTACTTCCTGCAGGTTTAACATAAAGAGAAATTACAAAAATAAAGGGAAAACACCATGTTGAAAGTAGAGGTAAAAATCCAATGTTTTCACTTCCAAGGAGTGGAATGTAAAATCAATCTATTTCAACCAGTCAGATGGATGGGGATTTAGAAGGAACTCAGTTCCTAGGCCTTACCACAAATATCATGGGGACTCTAATAAAAATAATAGAAATTGGAAAGAATGACTTACTTCAACATTTGCCCATATTCTGAATAAGGGAAAAGAGTTTATACTGATTAGGATATCCCAATATCTGCCCTACCTATTGCCATTCTACAAAACAATGATCATTTAAAGGAATACAAATGACTGGAAAATTTTCCAAGGAGGTCTGGAAAAGGAAGAAGCCACTAGGAAAGAGAAAGGATACTAAAGAAAGGAAATATTAAAGGAAAACAAAGTGGTTTTCTTTAACAATCTAAAAATCTTAGATTTATTCTTTGCAGAACTAGAAAGCAAAAAGTGGGGCCGATGGGTAAAAGTTTAAAAGAAGTGAATTTTTTCACTCAATCTAAGAATTTCTTAATAATTACAATTAACTGTCCAACAATGAGCTAATTCCTAAAATAGTAAGTCATGGCAGAGTGCAAAGAGCACTAGATTTGGAGCACAGCACCTAATCACATAGTAGGTACTTTATTTAAGTGGTTAATGATTTATGGATGGATGGATTTTCTAATAATTATAACTATCTGTTCAACAAGGGGCTAATTACTGAAATTGTAAGTCATGGCAGAGTACAAAGGACACTAGATTTGGAACACAGCACCTAATCATACAGCAGGTGCTTTATATAAAGTGGCTAATGACTTATAGCAGATGGATTGTATCAAAGGGCTTAGTTCAAACCATGGCACTTCCACTGAATACTATTTTTGTGATTCTGGGCAAGTCATTACAAAACTGATTTCATGTACACTGAAATTGTTCAGATGCATATATTCAGTACTTTCTAATAGTATATCGGCTCATTAGTCTTTGGACAAAACTGTATGATACAGACTTCTGATCTTTAAATTAGTGTTTGTACATTGTACAAAACCTGATTTTTTGAACATCTATCCCCTTTTCCTCTATTCTGCCATCAATATAGTTTCCTCATCTATAAAATGTGAGAGGATAAATGATCTCTCAGGTTTCAGCTCAATATCTATGATTCCTTGATTTAGACAATGGACGGCTATGTACTTGCCCATGTATGTGTGGTAACATAGGAAGAATTTCTTTTTTCTGTGGGACTGTACACTAGATGACCTCCAACTCTCAGAATCTATATATCTGAAAATATTTTTACTCATAACAAGGAATTCTCACCAGTTGCTTTTCTTACTTTATACCTGGGGCACTGATAGGATTTCACCACATGAATGCACATTAAAACTTAGGCATACTCTATAATATAAGAATGTTACTGTTTTTCAAAAGTAGTGAGAAGCAAATAATTAAATGTGAAGTATAGATATTTCATAAATCTTTCAAAGCTCCGTTCTTTATTTTTGAAAGCAGTAAATTTTCCAAAGTCACCCACTCACAGATTTAAGTTGTGAATGTGTCACATTTCTCCAGATCAGTCACATTTCATGGCTTTACATGGCAGGACAGAACATACTGTGCCCAACTGTTCTACAATCAAATCATGAACTTCAAGAATTTAAAAAAAAACAACAATAGAACTTTTAAAGTCATTTTAAAAACAACTTTTGAAGCTATAAATAAAAGGAACACAATGCCTATTCTTGAAATATTTTATTTCTTACAGAGAGAAGTCCCTGCCAACTTTCACTTTCCTCCAAGTACTACTCCAATACATCACCAGGACAAGTTAGTGTGGCTTGAATTCTTCAAAACTCTCCAAGAAAAGTTCACTCTCTTCCAAATACAACCAATTTGGTTTTACATATGGCCAAAAAAAATCTAAGTATACAGTGTCTCATCACCAGAAGACCAGTCACTGGATAATGAATTTTTAGAGCTACAGTGATCACGAACTGGACAAAAAGACAAACTGACCCTAAAATCCATCTTCTACAATGATGAATATAGAATAGCAGAAAAGCTAGACTGAGCAAGAGTTCTTAACCTTTTCTATGTCATGGAGCCCCTTGCTAGTCTGATGAAGTCTTCTCAGAATACTATTTTTAGATGAATAAAAGAAATTATATATAATTTTTTAAAATACCTAAAAGATTTCAAGAAAAAAGTTCATAGACTACAGGTTAAGAATCCTTGGGGTAGAAGGTACTAATAGTTGTTGAATAAAGTACAAACAAAATTTTAATTATTGGTTTTCTTCATCATGTAGTCTTTGGCCAATGATTATTAGGTTAGTACACTATTAGAATAATGAACAATATCAATATGGATAGCTTTTCTATATATGAAACCAGAAGATACAAGGGAATTGCATGTGTGGCAAGTTCAATGCTTCTACTCAGAAAGGTAAGTAAAGGAGTAATTGAATTGCCTTTGGTGTGGGACCAAGAAAGCAAGAAAAAACTCAATTCATGGTACATTTGGTCATATCACCTTGCAGTGCATAAACAAAAAGACCACCATGAAGCTAACTATAATTTGTGTTCCAATTCTACAGATGGCTAACATCTGTTACAAGGATGAGAGACAATTCCTTGACAAGGTCCCCCAAATTCAATCAACACATTCAACTCTCTGTCAGGAAAGGGAAGACAACAAACTATGTCAGAAAATGTGATTTGGGAATCAAGAAATAAAAGAGGTTAAAGACATGCACTGCCCTCAAAAGTCACTTCTCCAGCCTCCAGAGCAAGTCAACTTTTTCTCAAGAAATCTTGGAAGGTAATGGATTTGCTAAGTACTGCACAGCATTATAAACAAATGAAACCTAATGAAGAACAAATCTGCAACATATACAAAACAACAAAGCAAATGGTTGCAGATGCAGCAATCATTTCTGAATACTGCTGTCTTTTCATATAATCGGATCACTGACCAGTGAGAGCAAAAGTCAAAGTCAACAGATTGTTTAAATAGGCCAGGCTGGAGTTGCCTCAATTGCATGCTGTATCTTCTCATTTTTATTCTTTCTTCTAGTTTGGTATTGATTTTGATCTTTGCTCTAGCAAGCTGGTGGTCTGACAGCACACAGATGGCTGATTCTGAAATGACTCCCACACTGGTAACCAGCCATTTTCTGTCTGTTAAAATATGTGATTTGCTTTTTTTTTTTGGGGGGGGGGGGAGATGTTATTTAGCACTTACCATGTTAAGTTCTTCTCAAGAGCTAAAAATAGAAAGCAACAGTATTATTCAGAATATATAGGAATAAGGTTTCAGGATGGCCTATAAGCTTTCAAGATCTGTGTGCCCTACTCCAACCAGATTATTTAAATGTGTCTTTAATGCCACAAAATGGAAAATAGACAGAAGTCATTGGTTAAAACAGATATTTTGTGGAAGAGTTAAAACAACACAAGTTGGTAGTTCTATTGAGACCTCATGGGTTCAGAAATCACTTCAACCAGCCCACTTTACCAAACAGGGACAGAAAAAAGTCATATGCAAGTCATATGCAACAACCCACCGATGATTTCCTTAAGTCTGTCAATAATAAATGGCAATATATGTGCCAAGCGTACTGCTAAGCACTCTTGAAAGGCTCATAATTTCATGGCCTTCCAACTCTCCAACAGCCTCACTTCTCCCTTGTCCTCTAGGCCTTTCATCTTTCCATACTCTCCCAATCCATCACTCCTGTTCTAATCATACTTTCATATCTTCCCACTCCCCTTTCCCTAACTTCCCTATTACTGCCAAGACAACCACTATCCTCCTAATCACTCAGGCTCACAACTTAGATGTTATCTTTGATTCTTCACTCCTTCTCATCTCTCATATCCAATCTCTTGACTATACCTGTTTATTCTATTTTTGGAATATCTATGAAACACAGCCCCCTTTTTGTCCTCTGACACTGCTATTACCCCAGTGTATCTTCTCAGCACCTCACATTTCCCTACTGCAACAGCCTAACGGCTGGTGTCCCTCCCTACCCCAGTCTGTCCTCTGCTCAACTGTCAAGAGTTATCTTAAAAAAACAAGTCTGACCATGCCACACCTCCATTGAATGGAGTGGATCCTCTTGGATCAAATATAAAATCTTTTATATATAAAAAATGTATTATGTATCTAATATATGTTATTTTATATTCTATTTATACTGTATATATGTATAATTATATATGTTATATTGTATATATAATTATATGACATATTGCATATATAATACTACGACATTGTATATATAATTATACTACATATTGTATATATAATACTATACATTGTATATATAATTATATAATTATACTACATATTGTATATATAATACTATATATTGTATATATAATACTACATATTGTATATATAATTATACTACATATTGTTCATATAATTATACTACATATTGTATTGCATGTACAGTTATACTATATATTATACTGAATACGTAATTTTACTATATGTTATTTTTATATATTCATGATTATACTATATAATTATTTATATATAAAATATATAATTATAAATAAAATATAAAGGCTTTTCAAAGCCTTTCCTACCCTAGGCCTTCTCTACGTTCCCGTCTTCTTCTATCTTACTCTGCGCCTCCTTATAGCCGGCCTCCGACCTTACACAAGAATTCTTTGCCGAGATCCTTAATGCTGCGGCCTTCTCTCTGTGTCTGGATGTGCATTGTTTGTCCGGGACGGCCCCGTCATCTCCCCTTTAAGAGCATGAGCTCCTGAAGGCCTAAGACCGTTTTCTGCCTTCCTTGAGGACTTAGCCAGGGCTGGGTCACACAGTAGGTGCTGAGTTTTCCGCTCCGTAATTAACCAAGCCAACACTGTGCTGCAGCCTTCTCTCCCTTACCCTCATGTCCCAGCACCCTTGGCTCGCCCTCAGTCCTTCATTTTCTGTCACAGACACCATCCAAGTTTTCCAATTGGATCGCCGTGCCACAGGACATAGGGCCTGATGGGCTCCCTCCCCAGTCATGTGATGTCATTTCAGCTCGTGTCATCAGCATGTGGCAAAGCTCCTCCTTGTTGAGTCTCTTCTGCTCTTCTTCCCGCCTCTTCCAAACTCTCTTCAGCACCTCGTGGCTGTTTCCCACCTTGCCGTCTCTCAGCAGATGGCTTTGGCTCCTACTTTACGACCAAGTCAATGACATCTGGTTGTTGAGATCTCTCCTCTTCCCTACTCCATACTTGCAAATTCCTCTGTGATTTTCACCTCCCTTTTCTCCTCCTTTATTCCCATCTCTGTCTCTGTGTCCCACTGTCAGTCTCTCTCTCTCTCTCTATGTCTCTCAAAGTCTGTCTCTCTGTCTCTGCTTCAGTTTATGTCTCTTGAGGTCCCTCTAACTCTCTCATTCTCTCTATTTTTGTCTTTCTCTCAAAGTCTCTCTGTCTCTTGCTGTCATTCTATCTCTCTTTCTCTCAAAGTCTGCCTCTTTCTGTCTATGTCTTTGTCTCTATCCTCTCTCCCCCCTCTCTTTTCTGTCATTTGTGTCTATCTCTCTCCTCTCTCTATTTCTGTCTTTCTCTCCCCCCTTCTCCCTCTGTCTGCCTGTTTCTGTGCCTGTCTCTCTCCCT
>JAJPUD010001565.1:210678-239485 GCA_023553655.1 Myrmecobius fasciatus
GAGACTCTGATGGAAGGATCAACTGTCAATATGTCTTGAACAGTTTATCAATTATGAAATTTCTCTACAAGAAAATGGCTACCAACTAGTAGCAGATACTAATCAATTCTCTTTACTAGAAGACCTTTTTCTAGGAATACTCTATGTATACACACATATACACATACCCACAAACACACATGTACATAAATTTCCATGATGAAATCATGAGAAAAACAAATAATGTAAATAAAAACAAGCAGAGCAAATGTTAATGGTCACACAACCAAAAGAGAAGTAGCATTGTTTTAAGTATTAGACTGAGTAAAGCAAAATATAGCTTTGAAGACTTTAAAGTAAGTGTCTCAACTGACACAAAGTATATGAGCAGAACCAGGAGGACATTGTATATAGTAACAGCAATACTGTGTGATGATCAACTGTGGAAGGCAACTGTTCTCAGCAATATAATGATCTAAGACAATTTCAAGGAACTAAAGATGAAAAATGATAGCTGCTTCCAAAGAAAGAACTGAAAGCAGCTGAATACAGATCAAAGCATACTATTTTTCTCTTTCATTTTTTTGTTTGAGTTTTCTTCCATAAAATGACTAATATGGAAATATTTTGCATGGTTACACATATATCAAATTACTTATTTCAGGGAAGGGAGAGGGGAGAGAACAAGGGAACAGAAATTGAAAGTCAAAACTGGTTTTTTAAATGAATGTGAAGAAAGATGCTATCTGCATCCATAAAAAATTTAATAAACTAGAAGTATGTATAGGATAATTTAAATATATAATGCATATTTATGTATCTATACTGTGTGTATGCCTATTTATGTCTAAAGGTATCTATCTCTAGAGTGGGGGGAGGAGGAAAAAAGAAAAGGAAAAAAGGAATTTACATGATAATTTTATTATATATTTAATAGGAATGGAAGGTTGTACATAACAGATGTGTAGTTTCATATACAGTCATCTTTTTATTATACTGTATTTTAGAAATGCTTATTTTATTCCATAAATTAAAGATAAAATAAAAATAAGAATATTAAAAATTGTTTTTGCACTTAATTGGGGGAAAACAAAATGTTTTTTTTAAATTTGAAATAGTTGCCTTCCATACATGTTAAAATTTTATTTAATTAAATGATAGCTTGAACTACAGATACAATTCTGTTCAACAATTCATTCACTATAGAAACCAAGTGAAATACAAAATTAAAAAAAAAAACAAGCTCAACTGAGGTGTTTCCCATTATCATCAAATTTACCAGGCACAAGATTCCTTTCCCCACACCCCACACCCAAAAAACATTAAGGATTTCCTATTAATAAAGATGTTCTCTAAATACTCTTGTTCAGGAGATAACAATATACTAATTACACCAAGACCTCAGACATAATAACTATGATTTATTAAAACCCAGATCAATACAAAAGAGTTCATTGTTCATACCAGAAACACGAATTAGAGAAAAACAACAAATGGACTAGATCTATTGTATGTGGTTGCATAAGAAGCCTATTATTTTAAATAGAACAAGTTTGACTAACAAAGACAGGTAACTAAAAAAGATAGATATGGAAATATGTGTAGATATATGCAGAGGTACATAATTACATAATACATACATACATGTATACTACAAATGAATATACACATATCTAGGATGATATATATGATTATGGTATATATGAGTATAATATGTATATGTATGTAAAGACCATATGACCATAAAGCCAGGAGCTAGTCCAATATTCTAGCCCATTTGCTGTTTTATATATGAAATGTAGAAAGGAGGGATGGCTTGGCAAAGATCACCCCATGAGAGGCAGTATTCCACAATAAATAGAGAACTGGCCTTGGAGTAAAGCAAGTAACAAACATTTATTATGTGACATGCAGTGTACTTAGTGATGAAGATATAAAGACAAATATAAAATAAACCTTGGCTTTATCTTCTATCAGGGGAATTAGTATATGCATGTAAAATTTTAAAAATACATAAAAATAAAAAATAAAAATATGAGAAAATATTAAAAAGCAATACATAAAAAAATAAACTTTTTCTCTGTGGAAGAGATTTGAATCCAAGGAAACCAATCTGTGCACATTAAGAGCTGATAAGATGGTGAACTAGGGTGGTGGTGATTATGTGAGAAAAGAGAGAGATGTGAAAAATGTTATAAAGATGAAAAGGACTGAAACTATTTGGATATTGGATATAGAGGCAAAGTGAAAGAAGAGTAAGGAATGCAGGATGACTCCAAGATTATAACCTAGGTGATTGGAAGGATGGCAGCATCCTCCCCAGAAGGAGAGAGTTTGGAAGAAGGGTAGATTTCAGAGGCTGTTTAAGTTCTGTTTTGAATACGCTGAATATGAGAAGCCTCTGTGAAATGTACAAAAGACCACGTCCTAATACATCTAAATTGTGTGATTAGGGATAAGTAAATAAACTCATTTGTGTCTGAAATAACAATTCTGTTAGATTATTAGTTAGACAGTTCCAATCAGGAGGGAATTTCCAAGCTGCTAATTCCTACATTGACAAAGTCACAAATCTCTATCCAAAAACCACACACACATATACATATTATATGCAGGTGTATGTAATTATGATGAAATATAAAATAACAGAGATGAAAATGAATAGATCTGCTAGCATATTTCTAGTGGTTTTGTTTTACTGCCCACAATAGTTTGGATTCCATCCATGGTATTTGAACTTTACCACCTCAGCAAACAATGGCAAAGTAGCAGTATTATTTAAGAAAACCAGCAGTGCTATTTAAGAAAACTAAGCAACACTATGGAGGAGCTAGAAATGAACAATGAACTGGACCCAGAAACATGTAGGAGTTTGTCAGTCACATTTTGATAAGTGTGCATTGTCATTAATGATCCCAAGCTATTCCCTATATAAGCCAAGCATATTTCTTTAATGGCAGTATTCTTCTGATGGGTCATCTGGCTTCAAATTATTAAATTCTATGACTTCAAAAGAATTCTTATGAAAGTAACTGAAAAATTAATTGATGTGATTATGGATCTAGAATAAGACGTCCTGGAGAATGAAGGCATCAGTTTTTTAGAAAGCTTTTCTTAACAATAAGGGTAGTAGAGGTGATAAAATTCTAGTCTAACCCTAAAAGATGATGCTGTTAAAGTGCTACATTCAATATATCATCTAATTTGTGAAAACACTGGCCACTAGATTAGAAAAAAAATCAAATTATATACCCTACCTTGAGAAAGTCAATGCCAAAGAATATTCAAATTACCAAACAATTGTGCTCAGTTCACAAACCAACAAAGGTATAGCTTAAGATTTTGCAAACTAGCCTTCAACAATATGTGAACAGAGAATTATCAGAATATGTTAGTTTTTCAAGAAGCAGAGAAACTGGAGGCCAAATTGCCAGTGTTTGATAGATTATGGAAAAAGTATGAGGGTTCCAGAAAAACATATACAAAAATATAAAAAAGCAATACATAAAAAATGAATAAATTTTCCCTCTGGCGAAGAGATTTGAATCCAAGGAGTCCAATCTGTGCAGCTAAGAACTGATAATGTGGTGAACTAGGGTGGTGATTATGTGAGAAAAGTGAGAGATGTGAGAAATACTAAAGCCTTTGCGTGGATTACAACAAAATGTGGTAAGTCTTCAAAGAAACAGGTGTACCAGATAATCTTAATTTGTCTCCTGAGGAACCCGTGTCCTGACCAAGAAATAAGTTATTCTCAAACATGGAACAATTGATTAGTTTAAGAATGGAAAAGAAGTATGATAAGGCTATGTAGAGTCACTTTATTTAAATGATATATAGGATACATCATGTGAAATAGCAGATTCAATAAATCAAAAGTTAGAATGAAAGTTGCCAGGAAAAAAAATCAACAATCTCAGAAATGCAAACAATACTATTCTGATGGCAGAAAGTGAAGAGAAATTAAGAAGCCTCTTCATGTGGGTGAAAGACAAGAGTGTAAAAGCTGGCTTAAAGCTTAACATCCAAAAAATGAAATTCTTGGCAACTGGTCCTAACACTTCTTGGCAGATGGAAGGAGAAAAAAATGGAATCAATGTCAGATTCCGAGGCTCAAAGATCATTACAGATGGTGGCTGCAGTCATGAAATTAAAACATGCTCAACTCCTTGAAAGGAAAGCTGTGGCAAATATGGAACATACTAAAAAGCACCCACCTTGGTGACAAAGGTCCCCAAAATCGAAGCCATGCTTTTTCTAGTAGCAATGTATGACTGGGAGAGCTGGACTAGAAGGAAAGCTGAGCACTTTAGAATTATGGTGCTGAAGAAGATTTCTGAGAATCCCTTGGACGGCAAGGAGATCCAATCAGCCAATACTGAAGGAAATTGATTGAAGCTGTTCATCAGAAAGTCAAATACTTTAGCTGAAGCTTAAATACTTTGGCTACTTAATAAATAATAATTAGAAAATACCCTGATGCTGGAAAAGATTGAAGGTAAAAGGGAGAAGGGGATGGCCAAGGATGAGATGGATAATGTCATGGAAGCAACGAACATGAGCTGGGACACACTTTGGGAGATAGTGGAGGTAGAAAGGCTTGACATGCTATGGCCCACAGGGTCATGGAGAGTCAGACTTAAAATGCTATAAATTATGGTACCTCTATGAAAAGTACTATCAATGACGTTATTGAGAATAAATAAAAGCAGGATGGTCTATTCCTACAGAACAAATGAGACATGAAATGGCCAAAGGAATGCCCCAAGACAACAAAAGACCCAGAAAGCTGGTCTTGAGCATGATGGTTGGATCCCCTGTGGAGGACTTATGGAAAGACACAAATAAGAATTACATGGAGGCTGGTTATAATCTATGCTGGTATAGGAGGTACCAACATATTTCATTAAATAGAGCAAACATGGACATTCTGGATCTCATAGCCATACTCACAGAAAAATCAAATAAGGGCAACAGCTAAGATTTTTTAAGATTTCTGGTCTGACACAATTCTTAGGCTCTTTAAAAATCCATGTGAATTTATATATATATATATATATATATATATATATATATACATATATATATATATATGATAATTTACTAGTCTAACAATCACCAAAGCAAACCAAAGCTAAAAAAAGGGTTGTTTGAGAAGAGAATGTGAGGATGTAGATATTTCACGGTCACCCCAATAATTCTAATTCTATTGATAAGTAACTAAATATAAGTAAGTTCATCCACACAACCTGCTGGAGCTCCAATATAGGGGCCATTGGGGAGTCTGAAACCCCAATTCAAGAGCTATGCTTTTATTCAGCAAGGTGATCTCTGTAGGAAGACTAATCAGTATAGGGGTCTTTGCTTCTTGTCCTGGTATCATCAGCAAAGTTACTTCCCCCCTCTACAATTCCATTTCTTCATGTTGAAAATGATCGCTGGACATCTTTAAAAGTGACTTCTTGCTCTTGACATGGCTCAGTTTCCCCTTTCATAGCAGAAATAATTCCTACTTATTTATGTACAGTTAAAACTTGAAAATACATATGAAATCACTTAGAAAAATGCAACGTACCATACTTGTTTAAGGAATGATTGTTAATAATTATCAATGGCTACTTACAAAGAATTATTCCCAGATAGATTAAAGTCATTATTACCATTACAACAATCCACTCGGCTGAGCTGCCAGTGAAGACTGCTCATTTTCTGAGTGATATGCACCAGAAGCTGCCCTATGGCATTTCTCACTCTCTGGCAGCCCTAAGCCACTCTTTCACTAGACTAGGTGCCTCAGAAATGGCCAAAGTAAAGGCAGGGATAATTACTGAGGGAAGTCCAGGGAAACCTTCTAGGAAAGGAATAAGTGCTCAGAGGAAACTCTGAAGCTTCAAACAGTGTATAAAGGAAGGAAAGTTTTAAGTGGGGGACAGGTGAGAACACAGAGCCTTAGAGGATTACCTGGAGCTGCAAAACTTTTAAGTGTTTTGTTACATGCATTCTTACATAAAAGAGATGGTAAATTTCAATTAGAGGTTATTTAAAAGATGGATGTAATTTTTCTCAATTTTTGCTCAAGGTCTCCCATCCCATATCCATGAGGGAAAGGCTTTGGAACCAAAAAAGTCCAGCTTTTTTATGCTATGATAAGAAAGGGGCAGCTAAGTGGTACGGTGGATAAAGTAATGGCTGGAGTGAGGAAGAGGAATCCTTGTGAATTCAATCTGACTCCAGACACTAACTAGCTATGTGATCCTGCGCCAGTCACTTAACTACTTAAGAGGCCTTCACTTCTCAGCTCAGCTTCTTCACCTAATAAAATGAGAAGGAAATGGCAGACGTACAGTGTTTTTGCCAAAATAACACCAAATGGAGTCATGAAGAGTCAGATATGACAGAAGTAACTCAACAACATGATAAGGATAGGAATAGGAACTTGTGCTTGCATTTGTATAGGAAACCTCCTTGGGGATGAAACTCCCTCCATCTATACAATAGCACCTTCTTGGTAACTTAAATCTTAGACGGCTGCAGTTTGTCAGACTCCATGTTATAGAGAGTTATATACACAAATTCATAGGTTTGTGTGTGTGTGTATATATATATATATATATAATATATGTGCATATACATACTCACATATAAAACATTAACTAACATAACCCCTATATGATAATAAGGGCAAGTTTTATTGTCTCAATTTAAATCAAAAATTTTTATCCTAGGGAATAGATTTCAGGAAAATCATTAATTTAATAAGGAAAACCATTAATTCAATAAAGAAAAATTACATCTTTTCTTTTCAGTAACCTCTAATTGAAATTTATCATCTCTTTCATTTATGAGTACATTTAATAAAACACTATTCTGAAAAGGGGCCCACAGATTTCACCAGACCGCCAAAGGATCCATGACACACAAAAAAGGTTAAATGATGGAGAGTCCTCAGAGGCAAAGTTAGTTGATCAAAGTTATATTCTGAGTAAAGCCTAGAGGCAGCACTAGAGCTCAACTCTTCTGACATTGAGTCCCATGTGTTTTCAACCTCACCGTCAAATTGACAAAAGAGATGAGAAAAAAATCATGAAACAAAACAGACAAGGAAATCAAGCACACATAAAGAGTATTCATTCCTTTGAAAATCTGAACAAAAGACAGTATTATAAATTGTGAGTCTTGTTCAGCAAAACTTACCCTGAGCTAATAAAATAACACAACTAAAACATATTAGGTTGTTTTTACAAATCCTTTCAGATACATTAATTCATTTGGTCCATGGAACAATGCAACCAAGCATCTCCATTCTTGCAGACAGGATAGCTGAGGGATAAGCATGATAGTCAAGTGGTTTCCCCAAGATCACAAAGTTAGTGAGTCAACTTGGTGTTTGAATAATGATGTTCTTTCTACAACACTGTACTTTATTTTGGATACATCTCCTTGACTAACTTCTAAGTGCTGATAGAAGTACTTTTGTTATTAAAATAAATCAATTATATCTCTCCAAATTATCTTATATTTTTGTTTATATGCAGAGTTCCTAGCACACAGAAGGTGTTTAATGTATGTTTATTGGTTGGCATATATATCGTACATACACATACCTATAGATATGTATTTATATTTATATATTTGCATCTCTTATTTATTTAATCACATCTCCTAAAAATGTAAGGTCCTTGAGGGCAGGAACTATGCATTTTTTAATCTAGTCTGGCACACAGTAGGTGCTTAATAAATATTTATTGATTGATTTATATGTATACTAAAAATACACATATATATACATATTTATATATTTCCATCATTTATTCATATTCATGTCTGTTTATAGAATGTAAACTCCTTGAGGGCAAAAAGAATCTTTTTTAATCTTTATATTTCTTAAAATAAATTTATTAATAAATGTTTATTAATTGGTTTATATGTATATAACACATTTATCTATTTCTGTCACTTATTTATATTCATGTCTCCTCATAGTATATAAGCTCCTTGAAGGGACTATATCTTTTTTTTAATCTTTGTATTTCTAGTCTAGCATACAGTAGGTGCTTAATGTTTACTATTTCATATGTATATTATACACACATACATATATACACACATATTTATCTCTTTCCATTATTGATATTCATGTCTCCTCAGAACGTAAGATCCTTGAGGGCAGGAACTTTATCTTTTCTTAAATCTTGGTATTTCTAGTCTAGCATATAGTAGGTGCTTGATGGTTACTGATAGATTCATATGTACATTACACATATATGCATATACATATACACATATTTATCTATTTCCATCACTTATTTATATTCATGTCTCCTCAAAATGTATGCTCTTTGAGGTTTGATCTTTTCTTAAATCTTGGTATTTCTAGTCTAGCACATGGTAGGTGCTTGATCAATATTTATTGATGGATTGATTGATCGGCTCCTCTATCTTCGTAAGATCTGTGATTTCTTCAGCATGAGCACTGCCTCTATTGACAGAAATCATACCCCTGCCACATCTTAGAGAAGGTCTTCAGGGAATTGTGGCAGCAAACAAACAGAAACCACCTGTTGGCCAAACTCCAGGCAAGGAAGGAGCTTCTGTAAACTAAGCTAATTGGGGGCCTGGAAGAACCAGGAGTCCAGGGACAGCCCGACCCACAGAGGAGCCTTTCCAGTTTGGCGTGACCTCCCTCCAGAAGCCAGTGGAGCTCCTGGTACATATTTAACAATGCAAAGTCACTCTCCAGGCTGTAAATAAACCACTCAAATAGTCTGTGTCATTTAAATGTCTCCTATCTGCTTTGTTTAGTGGAGGATTATTTTATTTAGGGTTTTAAATGGTAATTACTTCAGAAAGACACTCAGCAGTTATAAAATGCTACTGTTTTGTACCTCCGGAGATACAAAAGGTTCCTTGTTTTCCCCACACTGCTGAGTGACTTCTGGGCTCTAAAGGGGGGGCTTCTCAGCATGCATATTCTCAGACAGCACATGCACAGCCTTTTCAAAATGGTCCACAGGCCCTGGAAAGCACACACATTCCCCAGATAAGGCAGGCCCCAGAAACCTCCTTTGAACTACTTAATTTAAGACAAATGATCAAAAGGTCTGCTCCTGAATGATTAAAGATAAGGTCACAGCAGAACTGCCACCCACGGAAAGAAAGACAGACCTTTTTCAAAAGTGATTTTCATTTAGAAGGCTCCTTAGTTGTAGTCAGCAGCTAGTGAGCTGGGGAAAAAATTCTTTATTTCACTGCACGTTGGAGATGCAAAACAAGCATTTAGAGGACTCCGTGCTCCAGTCTTGGTGCACATGGCTCCAGGTGGCATTAAAGGGAAGATGTATGGGTATAGATCAAGGAGAAAAGAGGGAAACAAAAAAAGAGAGAGAGAGAGAGAGAGAGAGAAGGGGGGGAGGGAGAGGGAGAGACAGAGAAAGAGAAAGAGAAAGAGAGGCAGACACAGAGAAGGAGACAGAAATAAAATGAGAGGGAGAGACAGAGAGAGACAGAGGAGAGAGACAGAGAGACAAAGAGAGAGGGAGAGACACACAGAGAGAATAGAGAGACAGAGACAGAAAGACACAGAGAGAGGGAGAGAGAATAGAGAGACACAGAGACAGGGACAGATAGAGAGAATAGAGAGACAGAGAGAAAGAGAAAAATGGAAACAGACAGACAGAGGGAAAGAGAAAGACTCAGAGAAAGAGGCAAAGACAGAGACAGAGAGAATAGAGAGACAGAGAAAGAGGCAGAGACAGAGACAGACAGACAGAGGGAAAGAGAAAGACACAGAAAAAGAGGCTGAGAGAGAGACAGAGAGAAAGAGGCAGAGAGACAGAGACAGAGAGACAGATGGAAAGAGAAAGACACAGAGACAGTGTCAGAGACAGACAGAGAGAGGACTTAATTTCTGAGATAAACACATATATATTCATTCCACAGGATAATTTTGCAATATATGGTAACTATACAATGCACTGATCTGTGCACTAGAAGACACAAAAAGGTAAAGAAGACCCAATCCTTGTCCATAATGAGCTGTATTATGTAACCATGAGGAAAATCACTTAATCTCTATCTGCCTCAGTTTAATGATCTATAAAAGATAATAATAATAATAATAACATTTACATCTCACAACTGTTGGGGGGATAAAATGAGATATTTGTAATACAAACTTTAAAATCCTATGAAAATGCTAGGTATATTATTATTATAATCATCATCACCATTATTATCATTAAATGAATCGTTAAGACAACACTATGTTTCAGCAAAAGAATACAACTGGAGGACAAGATCTGTGTTTGGATCCCGGCTCTGCCATCACCTTTATGACCTTGGTAAAATTACTCCCAGCTTTCCGGGTCCCATTTGCTCTTATATAAAGTAAGAGGACTGTACAAGATGATATCTGAACTTTCATTATATGATGCTGTGAACTGAAATAAATAAGGGCATTTTTTCAGTCCCCATTTTTCTCAACTGCATAGAAACATAGGGTAATTCAGTACCGTGGGCATTCATTAAATTAATATTATTGAGTACAGGCAAGGAAGGCACTTTTCCAGGTACTTGGAGAAGAGGCGAAGAATGACATATTTAATGGTCACAATGAGTGAGGCAATGAAATACAAAGAAAAAATAAAACAATCCCTACCCTCAAAGAGCTTAAAGTTTATTAGACTCACTCTTAAAACTAGTAGAGGAGCTGTCACTCAAACACAAAAAAATCTCTACACTATTAGGCAGGCTAATAATGCCTGCCATAAAAATTCAAGGAAGCAACAAGATACATATAGTGGCTGAAAATAATGTGGAATGAGGTGGAGATTTCAGGAAGCTACCATAAAAATAACAATTACCAGAGCACTCTTTTTGCTTTGATATTTTAGATAATTACCTCAGTTCTCTACTATGTAAAGACAAAACCCATTATTCAAGGTTCCTTCTCCAATATTTGGCTTGATTACAAATTTAGCTGGAAAATATTTATCTCCATTTTTCATCCTGACAAGCTACACCTGTTTTCCTTCAAAGGAACTAAACTTTGGAGATATTTCCCCAAAGTGTAACAGAACCGTGATCACTAATACTTCTTCCCACACACACACACACACTTCAGGAGCCTTTCTGTTTATGAAAATCCTTTAAAAACTTTGCTGAGCTGCAATTTCAAAACAAGTTCAAATTTCCAAGGGCTATCATCATCATTATCAATAAGCGGCCAGGTACTGTGCCAAATGCTTGGGACACAGTAAGAGGCAAAAGCCAGTATTTATCTTTAAGAAACTTACAATTAAATGAGAAAAAAAGAAATAAATATATACAGAAAAGCTAAGTGTGAGTATGTGTATATATTTGGATGCATATATGCATATATGTATATGTGAGTATACATACATATGAATACACACACATATGAATACACACACTTACACACTTATAGTATAAACAGGAAATAATTAACAGAAGGAAAATATGCATATG
Organism: Myrmecobius fasciatus; assembly: GCA_023553655.1. Taxonomy (NCBI): domain Eukaryota; kingdom Metazoa; phylum Chordata; class Mammalia; order Dasyuromorphia; family Myrmecobiidae; genus Myrmecobius; species Myrmecobius fasciatus. The sequence continues at coordinate 222,145 of JAJPUD010001565.1, forward strand.
GTATAAATAGGAAATAATTAACAGAGGGAAAATATATATATGGTATAAATAGGAAATAACAGAGGGAAAATACACATATAATATAAATAGGAAATAATAAACAAAAGGAAAATATACATATAGCATAAATAGGAAATAATTAGCAGAGAGAAAATACACATGTAGTTTAAATAGGAAATAATTAACAGAGGGAAAATATATAGTATAAATAGGAAATAATTAACAGAGGGAAAATCTTAGAATTAAGAGGGGTTGAGAAAGGCTTCCATAGAAGGCAAAGTATTAGTTAAGACTTAATTCAGGAAAGCTAGGAAGTAGCAGTAACAGGTCACACACAGGGGAAAGCCATGGAAATTGCATATTCAAGAGCTGGACTATCTTGTTCATGGAGCAGCAAATAGGGAAAATTTAGGTAGAAAAGTATAAGAGTGAAAAAGGTAGGAAAGGGCTACATTATGAAAGGGTTCAAATGCCAGACAGAGGATTTTGTATTTAATCCTGGAGGTGCTAGGAAATCATTGGATTAAGGAGGGAAATTAGTTACATGGTCAAATTGAGTCTATCCTTAGACTCACTCCTCAGTATTCCTTGCACCCTCCCAATATTTTGCTTCCCATTCAGTTTGTGACAAACTAAGCCACTGGATTGGATTCTCAGTGATGCTAATTTGTAGATATGTGGAAGGCCCAGGGGGTCTGACAAGGACAAAAATTAGCCCCATGTCATTCTTTGGTGGAGAACACTAAAAGCTCCTATTAATGGCCAAGGGCTTTAGAATCACTTTAAATCATTACCTGTGTTTTCCCTTCAAAATGGCAAGGATTTGTGACTTTTGTCAGAACAACTAACTCCTTCTCTATTACTCGAATGGCTCTACCTAAAAATTTCACCACCCTGTGGCCAACCTGGTAAAAAGCTGCTCTGCATTTCCATGGGTTGCTCCTAGACATCAAAAGTATGTCTCTCTTCTGGGATTCTGTGCTTTCTAAATCCAGTACTCACATTAAGGTCCACAGTCCCTCTCTCTCCTTAAACACACTTCAGGCTGGGGAACAGATAGCCTTTTGTGGTATTTTCTCCTCCTTTTCATTTCCCTTTCCATTCATGAGAGTGGAACTATCACATTTCAACTCTTTAACATCTCAGTCCCTGGTACATAGCATGAAGAAATAGACATGGTAAAAATAAAATAAAATAAAATAAAGCAAAGACAAAAAAAAGTCTGGACTAAACACTATAAGTGAAAGGTGATTCTTAAACTTTTTGAAAGAGAAGATATCCATATTCATTACAACACAGAAAAAGGAAATGGCTAAAATATCAGTAACTATCAACCTAAATGGTTTCACCTACCTTAAAGAAAGTTATTTTTAAAATAAACTATATACAAGAAAGCAGGGGATCTTTGATGAAATTATAGAAAGGAAACATGTAGATTTTCATAAATAATACTCTATAAAATACCTTAAAGAATAATATTCTATGTTTGTGGCAGCCCTTTTTGTAGTGGCTAGAAACTGGAAATTGAATAGATGCCCTTCAATTGGAGAATGGCTGAATAAATTATGGTATATGAATATTATGGAATATTATTGTTCTGTAAGAAATGACCAGCAAGATGATTTCAGAGAGGCCTGGAGAGACTTACATGAACTGATGCTGAGTGAAATGAGCAGAACCAGGAGATCATTATACACGGCAACAACAGTACTATATGACGATTAATTCTGATGGACATGGCTCTCTTCAACAATGATATGTTTCAAACCACCTCCAATTGTTCACTGAAGAAAGCCATATACACCCAGAGAGAGGGATGCGAAAGGTGGACCACAACATAACATTCTCATACTCCTTGATTGATGTTTGCTTACATTGTGTTTCCTTTACCTGATATATCGTTTGTGTAGATAAGATTTTTCTTGCACAACAATGATAAGTTTGGAAATATGTATACATATATTCGATTTGCCAATATTTTTAACATAATTAACATGTAGTGGATATCCTGCCATCTAGGGGAGGGGTGGGGAAGTTGGGGGGAAAAATTTGTAACAGAAAGCTATGTAAGGGTTATTGTTGAAGAATTACCCGCACATATGTTATGCAAATAAAATAAAATTTTAAAAAAAATCAACAAAAAACAATAAGAAAATTGGCATTAAAAAGTATCAAGAACCAAAAATCATCAACATTTATACTTAAAATAAAACTGGAATAAGAGTTAATAAAATAAATTTCTATTAAAATAAAAAAAAGAATAATATTCTATAGCAGACCTTAAAGACATGCAATTGAGTAAAAAGCACAGGAAGAACTATATCCTCCACCGTGCTTACTGCAGTTTTTGTTTTGTTTCATTTTTAAAGCATTTTATTCAGTATAGAAAAAATATCTTAAAGGCTATATTCCAAGTAACCATCTCAACATACAGCTTTTTTAAAAATAACTCTGATTAGTAATATCTAGCAAACTGTAAAACAGGAAAATAGGTTGTCACCAAAGGTATCTACCACAATTACGGAGGACATTCAGCATAGAGAAACTAACTAAAAGAAATACCATATAATTGGTGAGGTCTTCGAGATTCTCCTTAAGTCAATGACTTTATACTAACTTTACCAAATGCTGAAACATTGCCAAACCTCAAAAATAAGATCCATAAGCACTCTTAGGAATTCACCCCAACTATCTACACAGGAAAAATAAGTTGATGAAGAAAAAAACCTGTTTTTTCGGACTATGGTAAGATTATTGCCCTCGAGGAAGCCCTCAAATAGAGATATCTTTATGGAGACTCAGTGGGTAGATGAATTGGACACACACGTTCCTCCAATTTCCCCAAAAGTTATTGGGGATTGGGCATGTCTGAGTTTGGGTGTTTGGGAGTTACTTTCAAAGAACCTAATTCTAGAAAGAGTTATTCAAAAGAAGTTCAAAGAAGCAAAAATTATGTTCCTGATTCATTTATGGGGATGACCCCATATCCATCTCACATTCTACTTCATTGGGGGTGGGGAGCATGTGGTATAGTCTGGAACAAATGTTAACCCTTTTGTTGCCAAAAGCAAGAAACAATGGAAATAAGACCATGAGCAGAAATGGCCAAACCTAAAGAGGAAAGAATTCTATATAGCATTATTTATTATTATATAGCACCAACTAAGTGCCAGGCACTATACTGAGCCCCTTTTTTATAAATATTTCCAAATTTGTATAAGTATCCTTATTTGACCCTTACAACAATCCTGGAAGGTAAGTACTACTATTATCCCCATTTTACAGTTGAGAGAATGGAGGCAAACATAAATTAGGTGACTTGCCAAGGGTCACTCCAGGCCCAGGATTCTATACCTTGAGAAGCCAGTTTGTCCTGATCTGAATAAGAACAAAAGAAGGGAAATGTTGATCTTTAGGAAGCAGCAATCTAGATTTGTGAGAGCAAAGTCCACTTTTTCTGACCATCTTGGAACAATGCCTAAAGAAATTACTTTTTCAGACCACTTTTCTTCTCCTTTTTCCCCTTCAGCTGATGGGGGTGAGTAGTGGAAAGTATAGCTTCTTCCAGCTGTAAATCAGAGTGTAAGTCTGCTTATTACACACATCTTTAATCCTCTCTGGGTTTTTAAATAATTAAATGATACTATTAAAGCCAATGATCATTCACCATGACTTTTGTCCAACTTTATCAAATGCACAATATAGATTAGGATAAAGGGAAGTTAATCAAAGGGAAAAGAAAAAACAGGGGACAGGGGTAAGGAGGTACACCAATAAGAGACAGCTTCTAAACATTTGTGTTAAATTTAAGCATATTTATAACTGCTATACTATTTAGGAATCCTGAAAAAAAATTGAATGAGGAAACGAACCTGTAAGCAAAATGGAACTGGGGTTTGCACGGCTATACCCAAGAAAATACTTAGTATAATTGCAACTAACATATATCTATGTCCGGCATTAAACAAATTCTAGTGATTTTTGTAGGAATAAGCAGCAAATCGCCATTCACTTTGTTTTTTAAGTATACTTTTGTTAAAGTTTTTTTTTATTTTCAAAACATATGCATTTTCAACATTCACCCTTGCAAAACTTTGCGTTCCAAATTTTTTCCCTCCCTTTCCCCATCTTTCTTCTAGACAGCAAGTAATCCAATATAGATTAAACATGTACAATTCTTCTATACATATTTTCACAATTATCATGCTGCACAGGAAAAATCAGATCAAAAAGGAAAAAAATGAGAAAAAAATGCAAGCGAACAATAATAAAAAAAGGTTAAAATACTATGTTGTGATTCATGCTCAGTCTCTGCTCTGGGGGCAGATGGCTCTCTCCATCATAAGATCATTGGAATTAACCTGAATCATCTCATTGTTGGAGAGAGCCATGTCCATCAGAATTGATTATCATATAGTCTTGCTGTTGCCATGTATAATGATCTCCTGGTTCTGCTCATTTCACTTAGCATCAGTTCATGCAAGTTTCTTCATGCAAGTCTCTCCAGGCCTTTCTAAAGTCATCCTCCTGATCATTTCTTATAAAACAATAATATTCCATGACATAAATATACCATAATTTATTCAGTCATTCTCCAACTGATGGACATTCAATTTCTAGTTCCTTGCCACTACAAAAAGCCATTCATTTTCCCATATCCACCGCCAAACTAGCATAACATCGCACTCCAAAGCAAATGCGCAAGGGCAAAATCAGTAAAGAGACAGTGAAACGATCTTTTCTCTCCAAAAACTTTCAAGACACCAAGAAAGGTCTGTTCTCAATCAGGTAAAAAAGCAGGCTGCAATGCAGGACAGGAAGCATCCCAGTATGCCAGTGGCAAGCCGACCTAAGCAAGCCAGCAAGAGATTCTGACCCCAACAAGTGCCTCAGCATAGCCCAGGGACAGGGCTGACTCCAGTCCTGAGAACATGCTTCAGCATAGCCCAGGCAAGGTGGCCAGAACATCCTGCCCTGCAAGGTAGCCCCAAGGAAAGGCAGCCTGAGCACAAGCCCAACACCTCCACCAGCACCTGGGTTCTTCTGGGAAGAAAAAAAAAAAATCAACAGCTTGAAAAAAGATGAAAAACTGCTTAAAAAGTAAAATTTACCAAATGGCAAAGAGGAGACAAAAATCCATTAAAGGAAACCACTCCTTTAAAATTGGCCAAAGGGAAAAGCAAGTCAAAAAAGGTAACTGAGGAAAATGTCTTAAAAATTAGAATTGGTAAAGTGAAAGCTAATGGCTCCATGAGACTTCAAGGAATCAATCAAACAAATTCAAAAGAATGAAAAAAATATGTAAGAAAATATAAAATACTTCATTAGAAAAACTGCCTGAGAAATAGATCCAGGAGAGACAAGTCAGAAGCATTGTAGTATCAAAAAACCATCATCAAAAGGAGGACCTGGTCAGTATCCTTTAAGAACTTTTCAAGAATAAGTGGAACCAGAAGGCAAAAAAGGCACTGAAACAATTCATTAATTACATCAGCAAAGAGATCTGAAAATAAACTCCAAGAAACATTATTGCCAAATTACAGATCCATCAGGTCTTATATCAACAAAAGAAAAGGAACATCAATGAATTGAGTTTGCAATTAAAAAAAAACTAAAATTTAAAATCCCCAATTTAACACTAAATTATAGGTCCTGAAAATCAAAGATAATTAAAACTGAAAAAGAAAACTATTAAGCTAATAAACAAAAGTAGAAGTTGATTTTATGAAAAAACCCAATAAGATAGATGATCCATTTGATTAATTTGATTTAAAAAAAGAAGAAAATCAAATACCCTTTATCAAAAATGAAAAGGGTGAAATCATCACCAAAGAAGAAATGACAGAAGTCACTAGGAAATACTTTGCCCAACTAAATGCCAATAAATCTGACAATCTGAGTGAAATCAATGAATATTTATGAAAATATAAATTACTTATATCAGGAAATAGAATGCCTTAATAACCCACCTTTGAAAAAGAAATTGAAAAACCCATTAAGGCACCTCCCTAAGGAAAAAAATCCTCAAGGCCACATTAGTTCACAAGTAAATTCTATCAAACATTTAGAGAACAATTACTTCCAATACCATATAAAATATTTGGAACAAGGCAAAAGTGAGTTCTACCATATTCCTTTTATGACACAAATATGGTGCTGATACCTAAGCCAGAAAGAAATAAAACAGAGAAAAGAAATTTCAGACCAATTTCCCTAATGAATATTGATGCAAAAATTTTGAACAAAATACTAGGCAAGGTAATACATCAATATTTATACCAGGAATGCCTCAATCTTAGGGAAACCATCAATATATTTGACTATCAATAGCAAAACAGAAATTATGGTTATCTCAATAGATGATGAAAAAACTTTTGACAAAATACAACCTGCATTCCTATTAAATGGAATGAAGAACATAGGAATAAAGGGAACATTCCTTAAAATGATATGCAACATCTATCTAAAACCTTTAGTGTTTCCCATAATGGAGATTTCCTGTAATGGAGATAGGCAAAAAATCTTCCCAAGAAGATCAGGGTAAAGTAAGGATGTCCATTATCAACACTGTATTGAACAGTACTAACAATAAGAGGGAAAAAAGTGAAGAAATTAGAATAGGCAATGAGGAAATAAAACTATCACTCTTTGTAGATATGATGGTATTCTCAGAAAACCTTAGAAAATCAACTAAAAATGTACTTGAAATAGTTAACAATTTTAGAAAAGTTGCAAGATATAAGGAAAACCTACATAAATCATCAGCGTTTCTTTATATGACCAACAAAGCCCAGCAAGAAGAGACAGAAAGAGAAATTCTATTTAAAATAACTATAAACAATATAAATTACTTGGCAGTCTACCAAGACAAACCCAAGAATCATATGAACACAATTGCAAAATACTTTTTCACACAAACTCAAATCTAAACAAGTGGGAAAATATCAATTGCTCATGCTTAGACTAAACCATGATATAATAAAAATGTCATTTCTACCTAAGCTAATTTACTTATTCAGTTCCATACTAATCAAACTATCAAAAATTATTTCATAGAACTAGAAAAAACAGTAAGAAAATTCAGCTGGAATAACAAAGGATCAAGAATATCAAGGGAATTCATAAAGAAAAAAATACAAAGTGGCCTATCAATCCCACATCTCAAACTATTTTATAAACCAATAATCCTCAAAACTACCAGCTAAGAAATAGAATAGTGTATCAGTGGAATAGATTAAGTACACAAGACATTCTTTTTTGTGTGTTTTTTCCTTTTGATCTGATTCTTCTTTCATAACTCTAATAGGAAATATGTTTTACATGATAGCACCTGTATAACCTTTATTAAATTATGTACTATTTTCAGAGGAGGAAAGGTGAGGGAAAAAGAAGGAAGGAAAAGGAGAAAAACTGGAATTCAGAATTTTGTAAAATTGAATGCTAAAAATTGCCTCGACATATAACTGGGGGAAAAATAAAATACCATTTAAAAAAAAGAAATCCTAATACCTCATATCCTATACACATTCGAAATCTTGTGAATCCCCACCACCCTTTTATACAAACAGCTCATAGAGTTGTTTTATCAGCATATATAACTTGAACACACAATGTGGATGAACAGTGAACTGGTTCCAGAGAGGAGTCGTCCTGTTCACCATAAAACAAAGGTCCATCTTTTTAATATTAATATTCTCCTGTGATCCATATGGCTGGAGACATGGAGAAAGTACTAAGTAGCATGCGATATATTACTAATGAAAAATGTAAAGGACCATGGAGAAAGTACTAAGTAGAATGCAATATATTACTAATGAAAAATATAAAAGCCACATAATGGATTTAATTTGAAAAATGTTTGGAAAATGAAGTATCATTGAGTAAGAGGCATGGGAATATTAATAGACAATCCCCATGCTCTACCTGTAAACACAAAATATTAAATAAATGCACATGCTGTTGAGCTCAGGGTCTCTAAGAGGAAGGACCCTAGAACATAAGTGGACCTTCAGTAAAAGATTTATAGCAGGGCTATGAATAAAAACTCAAAAAAAAAAAAAAAGCTGTGGATGACTTGCAGTCTGGGACGCTGGAAAGGGGTAATCATCTCAATGATGTTCAGTAAATCTCCTACACAAAGACTTTAGGTTTAGGAAATTCACATCAGGTTAATGTTATGCAGATTAGCCAAGGGCCTCCTTTCCCAGCATTATCCTGCTTTTAGTCTTGTCTCCTCAGCCCACAAGGCCTCCTTCTAATGATGTAAAAGCATCTCCTCCTTCCCTTTTCCTTATAAAATCTCGAAAATCTCTCTCTTTTGGCCATAACTAAAAACAGCTGCCAACCTTTTTCCGACTCACCTGTTTAGAGTAGAAAAAAAATCCACTGGATATACCCATAAATTTAAATTCTAACTACAGCATAAAAGCTAATGCTCTGTGACAAGCATTACTGAATTCATTTCCACAACACGGAAATCGAGAACTCTGATGCACAAAACCTATTAGCAAATAATACAATTTGGGATGTGGACCAATCCTGCTTCCTTTTGAAAATAGCACTGAAGGTTTCAAGCCATTCTCTTAACCTGTGGTCATGTCTACAGAGGTCAAATGCACCATATTATTCATTCTGAACTGAAATAAGGCAGTATTAACCTTCCAGTGTGTGTGTGCGCACACATGCAGACACACAAGTCATGTCCCCAGGAATATACACACTTAGAACAAGCAGAGGAAGAGAAGAAGCCTTGGAAAGCTAAAGGTAAACTCTACATTAAGCTGAAACACCTGTTTTTAAAAACCAGTATGAAGGGATTGGGATCCAAGCCACTATAAATTTTAGACACAAACAGGTTTCCCACATTCTTTCCAGCAAATAATCCATTTGTTCAGAAACACAAGGAGCTTCAATTAAGTTTGCTGTACTTTGTGCAAGAAACAGGCAGCTGTGCCCAGAAATACACTAAAATAAACAGGTAAAGGAAAAAAAAAACACCTCGAAGATACTCCATACTATTCAGAAATAATATGAGCAGCAGGAATCCGTCAGTGGCAAAAATTCCATAAAGATCTCACCTCCCAGGGAATATATATTATACAGTATAATTTGGCAGTCATCCAGGACACCATCTTAAATGACTGCTGGGTGATTTAAAGAGATGGGTACTTTAGTGTCTTTATTTTTCTTTGAATGTACACCACTTGAATGAATGCATTTATTGTAAATATCAGTGCTGTTTAAAAATTCATATCCAAAAGTTTTCCATGCAATTTTTTTAAAACCCTTTCAGAGATTTAAAGTATCCCTAATAAAAACTACTAATTCGAGTGTTTAATGATGATAAAGGACTTGTCTGTTTTTGTAACAAATCACCAGAACAAAAAGCTATTATGGAATAATTAACCACTGCATTCAGCTTAGATATGGGGAAAAGGAAAATTGCAAATTACTTTTTATGGCATGTTCTGAAGTTTCCTGAAGTGGAACACATTTTCATCATTCAAGTCCTCCAAGGTGTTAAAAGTAATCAAGAGGGGAAAGAGATGACTTCTAATTCTGTGGCCCCTGGGTCTCAGATCTTCATCAACTCTTCTAAGAGATTACACTTCATGGAAAGGTGACATCCTATTGGTATAAACAAAGCTGGAGCTCTAGTCTAGGATTCCCTGTTAAAATTGTTTTTTATTTTGTTTTTCCCTGCTAGAGATTTAAGAAAGGCTCACAAAGATCTCTGATGTTTAATTAAATTTCTTTTTCTTGACTAAGGTCAGAAAAGGAGTTACTTTAAGCTCTTTGGATTGGAACCCAGATTTTAAACAAGGCTTCTTTTGTCCATTTCCCATTTTTTTAAAAAAATTAAAATGATAGTATGGATGGGGATTAGGATTGTTATTTCAATGGTAAGGGTACTTCTAAGATAAAGAAATTTACTCTGTCAATGAAGGTTGTTTAACACCTTCTTTGTGACTTGTAATCTTAGAGTTGCCTAGATTGAGAGAATATGGCTTGTCTAGCTCACAGAATATATGTAGCAGAGGCAGTGATCAGTAAGAATATATGTGTGTGTGTATATATATATATATATACACATATGTATGTATGTATACATATATGTATATGCATATATAATATACATATATAATATATATGGTATACATATATATAGCATATACACACATGTAGCATATATATATAGCTATATATAAAGTATATTTCATTAATTTACCCCTTTCCCAAGTTTTCTGGACCTTTAAAGAGCTATTTTAAGAATAGCACCCTTTAAGATCCCCATTTGGTGTCATGTAACTGAATGTGAGGGTCACAAAAATGTGACAGTAAAAAGTTTCTGAATGCAACATCTAAAAATTAATTCAAAATCACACACGTGTTTCAGACAAATCAAAGGTGTTTCAGACAGTACTAGCCCATGTTGCATTGCACTGCTTCACCTCAGTTCAAATTTGATATAGATTGGTGTAAAAATTTCTTGGGCAAAAAGGGGTCACCAAGTAGAAGTTTAAGAACCCCTGTATTGGACAAAATCAAGTTTTCAATTCTCAGAAACATCTAAATCTTTGTTTTCATTGTTTTAACAAAAGACACATCTGCTTATGTCATTAAAGAATAAAGGCCCAACTCCTTAATTCAATTAAATTAAACAAATACTTATTAGATTCCTATTAAGAGCAAGACTCCTTACTGGGTCTCTAGTCTCTTTGCTTGGGTTGGTATTCAAAGCCTTCTGTAATCCAACAATTCATCCTTATCTCACACTAATGTACTCTATCACATGTTTATATCACTCAAACTGGAGTCTTCACTGTCACCCACACTCTCCAATTCCCTTTTCTCTCATCATGCTTTTCTGACTTAGTGTACACCTGGAATGTGACCCAACTCTTGTTCCCTATTGATTAAAATCTTTCCTATCCTTTTAAGGTTCAATTCAAATACTGTCTGGTTCCTCCTCCAAGAACTTTATCTGGTTCTTTCCCAACCTCATCCCTATTTCCCACCAAGGGAAACAAAGAACTCTCATATTATATTGTACTTACTAAACACATATTCTATTTCATATGATAATTATCTGTGTATATATCATATCCCACCTACTAGAATGGAAACTCCATGAAGATGGGGAATCCTGTCTTACTTAATCTTTCTCTTTTACTAAGAGACCAGTACACTACTCTGCTCAACATAGCAGCTTAATTAATTTATGTAGAGTAAAATTTATATAGAGCGAAAAGCAGTTGTTGTAACACAAATTAAAGAACTCATGGTATAAATGTGATTTTCCCCCCAAGATTACAATGCACACAACAGCTTTGGGGCATAGGGGAGAGACTGCCATTTACTGAATCGATGCTCATTGCCTTGGATGAGTGTTATAAGCAGAGACATGTATTGATTCCTTCTGCTGCTGCTTTCCTTCAGTTCCAGAGTTAAATGAGTACATTCAAATCTTCCATTCCATTTGGGGAAATTAAAACTGTGCTTATATTTACAACTCATACAAACTGCAAGTTTCTGTGTTGAACCAAAACCAAAGACTATTCATCCCACTGTGTGTGTTGGCTTTTGAGGAAACCTCCTTCATATGAGATTTTGATGTATTTTTTTTTTTTTTTTTGCTAGGATGCTTCCAAAGCAACAAGGAAGAACGTAAAAGGAAGCCATTTAAGTCTAATTGGGGCCAATTCTGATTTTTGTTGTTCTTAGCTCCTTAGGAGAGCAATGAAATGAAGGGGGGACCTACAAAATGAAGAAGGGGGAAATGATAAATGCAGACTAAGTAGAGAAATGAATGTGCATTCTCTGTTCCCACCCAAGTCAGGGAGAAGATGCCATTTGGGGAAAGCTGGCTCCTTTCCTAGATTTGTAAACAAATTTGAAAAGTCTCAAAACTAAATTAATTTGGCACTAAGCCAAATCTGTCTTTTAAGTATAAAACAAACCATGAATTTCTGCTTGTCTGATTTACCTGGACATGAGATTAATGGACCTTACCAGGTAGTTTGGCCAAATAAAAGATACATAATAAAATGGATTTTTTCAGTCCTAACCCAAATTCAGCTCTACTTTATATGAGTGAGATACACATCTTCTGCAGTCTTTTACATAACAAATGAAGGCCGGGGACAAAGAAATCCCAGCTATTTATAGTATTTCTCTCCTTCCTTTTATAACCAAATTCCTAGAACGGGTTATATTTTCTCATTTCCTCCACTACCTTTCTTTTCATTCACTTCTCAATCTTTTTTCAATCTAATTTCCAACCTTATAACGCAACTAAAACTTTGGACAGATCCAAAATTATCAACAATATCTTAAAGCTCAATCCTCTCTGCAGTAATGGACAGTATTGATCACCCTCTCACCCAGAATACTCCCGATTCTTCAAATGTCCTTGATATTAATCTTTCTAAGTTTCTCCTTCCTCCTACCTGCATGACTGTTCTTCTCAATCTTAGATCCCCATCTAAATCCAAAGCCCTAATTCTGCATATAACCCCCAAAGCTTAGCCATGAGTCCTCTTCTCTCTTCTCAAGGGGATTTGGAAAGGCAGGCAAATGGAAGGTTGGATGGATAGAATAGGGTGGTTAAAAAGGCAGCATGGCGCCCAAGTGGGTGGCTGGTGCCCAGAAGTAAACAACCGGTAACTGTTTCTTATTCATAAACATCAGCAAAAAGCCCGTGGCTCCGTGCCATCTTTGTTCAAGACATCAAATTAAATCGGCACAGGATCATAGATTCTTAGAGCTAAAGGAGACCTTGGAGGACATCTAGTCCAACCCTCTTATTTTACAGAGAATGAAACTGAGTCTGAGAGGATCAATGGCTCACTGAAAGACAGGCTGCTGATCCCTCTCAACTCCTCGGAAAGATTAGCATCTAAGATGGTCATGGTCACTGACATAAAAAACACTTACAGACCTTTGAATAAAAATAATGAATACATGCACAATTAGGATGTTCATTATGTACATTATATGTATATGGACTACTCAAGCTGCAGAGATGACTTGACTGGTAGGGAAAAGTACCTCGCTAATTACAGCCTTATATTGAGGGAATCAAGGTCAGGTCAAACAGACACATACATAAACATGTTCATAAAAACATGGAAACATTAAGTGCTTTTTGGTGGTCAAAGAGATTAAGTCTTCCCTGCAGGAAAGAATACTTGATGAGTCATGTACTTAACTTGTGCCATGTACTTAAATGTTGATTGAATTAAATTGAATGAAAGAGAATAGGGAAACAAGGAAAGAACAAAGGAGCATAGATGTGCAAAGAACACCCTTGTTTCAAATCTTTAAACAGTCCCAGGGTGGCAGGCAAGATGTAACTTCTGAAGAGGAAATGGTAAAATTCCCTGACCAACCGTGACTATTTGCCTAAAAGAGTTTTGCAAAGAGACTATAGGGGCTGTCCAATTAAACTAAAGTTGCAAATTTGCTCATAATTTATTGCAGCCCTGGACTAGATTCTAGGAAACATACTTGTTCTGTCTGCATAATGCTGGAGTTCAGAAATAGAAAGAATTGGGTGGAAGTTGCAAAAAAAAAAAAAAAAAAAAGGCAACTCTCCATGTAAAAATGTGTTAACAATTAGAGCTTTGAAATTTAGCTGCTACTATTCCAAATGCACACCCATGAGATTTTATGATAAGAATACCATACCCCAGATATTTTGTCCAGTGAGAAGGGGAAAAATCCTAATTATGGGGTTAGTGAGTTAGTTAGATATAAGTATTCCAGAATAACTTTCACCCATCCAAACTCTCAATTTTAAAAAATTAGTTACCTCCAAAAAGGACAGTTACAACTTCTTGTTATGACTATACCAAAAACCCTGCTTAAAAAAAGCCTACAAGTAGGTCTCATCTCTTTTGGCCATGTGTCTAAAATCTCAGCGTACCGATGAATGGGGGAAAGGGAAAGGGGAAACAGTTCTCAGGGGGGGCAAATGGCACACGTGATGAGATCCACTAGCTTCATACAAACACATCCTAAGTGTCAGGAAAGATCAAATACCTTCTTTTCACACTCACATCCCCAGTGCATTTTTTCCCTGACCTAAGAGAAACAGAAAAACTCAACTCCTTCCAAATGTTCCATAAAGCTGACACACACAGTCTCATTCTTTTTATACTATGTTTTACATTAACCTCAACCTTCCAATAAATTTAACACCAGAATTATATACAACATTGAGCACATTCAACCATGGGCTGGTTTCTTTGCAGGATTTCTCTGCAAGTGTCTTCTGGGAAGGTGCACTATTTAACAACAGGAAAAGCCACATCTTTCAGCATCCTGGGCCCTGGAGAATCACAAGCTTGAGGGTAACCTCAGTCTGACCTCCCAAGGTATCAAAACCGTTTACTTCATCCAGCTTTTGCTGCTCAAGAAAATGTTTCCAAAATGATATGAAACACCTGTCAGTCGACTGAAAGCTGGCACATTTTAAATGTTATTCTGTATATATTAATTATGCATATTTACAAAGATAATATAAATAATCCCTTTTTTACATTCAATGTGTATGTTAAATCTATATGAATGTACATATTATATATGGAGAGAGTTATACCTTCAGAAAAAAATCTATCTCAAGAAGAAAGATGAATCCAAGAAAGCATATACTACTTTGCCAGGACATTCTGCTGTCACAATCGATAGTAAGAAATATTTATTTAACAAGGACTCGGAATTACAATTTAATTGGTTGTAATCTGCTCAATGAAGTAATAATATCCTCTAATGCACCAAATCTAAAAATGTGTGACAACATAATTTTTTTCTTTCAAGACAAAATATTTAAATCTCTCATTTATATTTAACTCTGAGCTATTGACAAAGAAAAAAACAAATTGCTATTGCTTTTAGAGGCAACAAATGCAACAATGATATCCAGGCAACAATAGAAAAATAATATCTATAATACTTTAGCATACTTAAATTCAGTTTATCAACTACAAGACTCATGTTTATTATTCACTTTACAAGGGGAGCTCTTAAAAATTTATCCATCTAGTTTTTAGTTCATCCAAATGGCCCCAAACTATAAAATAGGGAATGTAAACTATAATAAGCAGAGACACTCTAGACCATGACCAGCTGTATTATAAACATAAAAAATAAAATGCATTTTTACAGAGACAAGAGGATAAAACCTAGGAACCAATGAACATAAGATTATTTGTGGGCTCCTCTTCAAATTGTTTGATATTTTCAGTTCTTTTTCCATTCATCATTTTGTAAAATGTCCATATAAAGAAAATTCTGTGCATTGTTATATTTGGTGACATGTATTTCTCATGTTAAATTTAGGGCCATAGAGAGCAATGAAACTACTTAACATAATTCTTTTAATTACTATGATCATAACACTATCTTTGAGTTTGGGGAGGGCAGTTTCTAATGTAAATCAGAGATGGAAATCTTTTTAATGTTATTCATTATAAAATTCCTTTTTTTAAAAAATTACACTGAATACAGTGTCTAAAGATGTTTGGAGAAAATAATTAACTGAAATTCTTTGCTCGTTATATTTAACAACAGTGAATCAAATGAGTTGTCATGGTACTATCCACAACCAATCAATCAACAAGTATTTATAAAGCACATACACACTTTGTGTGCTAAGCACTGCTGCAGAGGATGTAGATATAATGAAGGAAATGGTCCCTACTCAATAATGAACTTGCCTCCTCCCAGAAGAGGTAATGAGAAAATACATGTAAAAGTGGGCTGCTAGGTACCCCAATGGATAGAGTGCCAGATATGAGTCGGGAAGACTGATCTTCCCAACTTCAATTCTGGACTCAGAAACTTCCTGCCTGTGATCCTGGTCAAGTCACTTAACCTTGTTCACTTCAGTTTCCTCATCTGTAAAATAAGCTGGAGAAGAAAATGGCAAACTGCTCCAGTATCTGCAAAGAAAATCCCTAATGGAGTCACAAAGAGTAAGACAAGACTGAAAAATGACTGAACAGCAGCAAATAGTTTAACAAAAGTTATTTTATGAAGAAACACAAAAGCCAAGGAAGACTTCATGTAGAAAGATGGCACTTGTGATGTATCTTGAAGGAAGAAAGGGATTCTATAAAGCTGAGCTAAGAAGGCAGTGTATCCCCAAGTTTTATGAGGCTCAAAATTACAGTAGCCAATTAATGAAAATGAAGACACATACTTACATAGCATGGAACTAAATACTGAACTTTCATCATTTCAGAACCCAAAATTGGCTTTGATGTCATTATTTTAAACACTTTTTTAAATGGGGGTAAATTAAAGCTCAATTACTACTTCAACACCAATATTTCTTTCAATCTACAGTAAACAAGTATTAAATACATCAATGCTTATTTGTATGAATTAAAATGTATTTCCCTGATATAAACGAAAATAATCCTTAGGTAATTTTATTCCCATACAACTACAGCACATTTCACAGAAACACAAAATATGAGTTAGGGACCTAAGGGACTGATCTTCTAGTACAAACTATGGGAAAAAAAGCAACTTCCACTAGAAAATATCCAACAAATAATTACAGTCTCTACCTGAAGACCTTCAAAGAGGGGGAAGCCACCAACTCTTG
Organism: Myrmecobius fasciatus; assembly: GCA_023553655.1. NCBI lineage: Eukaryota > Metazoa > Chordata > Mammalia > Dasyuromorphia > Myrmecobiidae > Myrmecobius > Myrmecobius fasciatus. The sequence goes on from JAJPUD010001565.1 coordinate 238,760, forward strand.
AGACATTCCATCACACTTTTGGACAGCTCTAAGTATTAAAGTTTTTCCCTAATTTGCTTTTTTGCAATTTCCACCATCTAGTACTGAATTCAATTTATGATCCACTCTAACTCCCAGGATTTTTACACAAATAATTGCCTAATGATGCCTCCCCACCTGATACTTGTGAAATTGATTTTGGGGGTGAGATCTGTGCTGAATTTCATCTAATTAGATTAAACCCAATGCTCTAGTCTGACAAGATGCTTTTAGATCCTTATTTCTTAACTTCCTTGAGTTCAACAGAGCATCTCCACATAGTATAACTGAGAGGTGGCAAACATGGGCCAATACTCCCATTAAATTATTGATTAATTAACTAAATTAAACTAAATTAAAATGCAACTGGGAAATAATTGACAAAATAAAATATAATAAAACATATATGACATTAATGTCCACAGGATTCTTATGTATGATTTAGCATGCCCCATTTTTATTTGAGTTGGATACCATTAGTATAACTATTTTCTAAATCTCTTGTTCATGTTCTTAACACCTTCTCAAATCTATCAAGTCTAATCTTTATTGGGCAACACATGTATCTAAATTTTATTTGGAGTCAAGGAAGTACAAATCCTGCCTCAGAGACCTTATAGCTGTGTGACTCTCAGCAACTTATTTAAACTACTTTTGGACTTAAGAGTTTTCTTAATGTACAAAATCAGGCAAATCATAATACCTACT
>JAJPUD010001565.1:239495-257913 GCA_023553655.1 Myrmecobius fasciatus
TAAGAGTTTTCTTAATGTACAAAATCAGGCAAATCATAATACCTACTTCACTGTTATAAGGATCCAATAAGAAGACAGATATGAGTTGTTTGGTAAAGCCTAAAACACTATGTAGATGCTAATTATTTTTTTAAAAAATTAGGCTTATAATTTCCTCCCAGAGAAACAAGAATAATGCCAGATGTGGAATTTAGAAATGTGCCAGAAAGGTTTCTCTTCAAAAGATGCCATTCAGTTTTGAAAATCTTTGTCTCAAGTCTTCTTTATACAAACCCTTCATACTTTTGGTTTGGGGTTTTTGTTTAATCATTTTAGCATTTGCTTCATATAACATGTGCCCTGAACAGCATAAGTAACAGGAACACAACTTATGTCTCACTATTATTCCTCATACATAATATTCCACCTTCCAATTCAATATCTTTGCAGAGGCTGCCCCTTCCCTCCATGCCTGAAATGCTCCACCTCCTCACCCCTATCTTTGAAAGTTCTTAAGTTCCATTAAAAAATAGCTGAAACATTCTTTTACAAGAGGCCTTTTGTTATCTCCCTAATCTATTATGAATCTCCCCCACTTAAAAAATTAATTGTGAATATAGATATATACTTTGATGTATATTATATACAAAATGTATGTATACTTATAAAAGAGACGGAGACAAGAGACAGAGAAACAGAGACAGAGATGAGAGACAGAGAGACAGAGATGGATGAACTATCTATATACACAAAGGATGTCTCTACCAATATAATGTAATAAATTCATTGAAGGCTTTCATTTTATTTACTTTTTGTCTTACTAGTCTAACACAATACATGCATGACATGTAAGTGCTTAAATGCTTATTAATTTCTGGAAACAATTATTATCATACTTAAAAGCAAACCTACTTAAAATGAACTTACATTCATGTAAAAAATTAAAAAATCAGACTTGTAGAGCTAAAGGGGACTTTTAGATCATGGAAATCAGGCCCTTCATTTCTCATAGGGAAAAAATACTGAAACTTAAATCTTTGTCTAAATTCACACAAAACATCAGTGTCAAAGTTAGATTAAAATTCAGATCTTTCTCAACCACAGCTCTTTCCACTCTGTTAAGATATTATATATAATCACCTAATACAAGAACAAAAACTCCCTCTTCTGTCCTTTAATGAGTTTGTATTTTTGAAAGAAACAAAACCTTCTAATATCATAAGTTATGAAGTGTTCTTTTACCCCATGAGCTCAAAGCACTTTTAAAAACAAGATTTGTTCATTCGTTTCCAAGAACCTGCCACAAAGAGGGCCTCATGGTCCTAAGTATTATCCCCATATCTCCTGAGAGCATTTCAAATCGCCTGGAATAGACAGGAGAAAATGGAGAAGCCTTTGAGGACCAAAGCTGTCAAAACAAATCTAAGCCGTATAATTTCTCTGTTACTCTCATGCTGGCTTCCTTCTGATGCCAAAGGGAAAAAAAATGTGTTGTATACAACGGCTTCATTTCTGAGTCCAGTCCCCCTTACACCACACATCCCAACCTTCCAGACCACCAGCAAGTAAAATAGCACACACTAATCAAGAAGGTGCTGAAGAGAATTAAAAGTTCCCTAGGCAAGCCTCCATGTTTGAGCAGGACTCATGGATGCTCTTCAAAATCAGGTATCAAGGTAAGCTATCTAAACAGGGTTATTAAACTAGTGTTCCCCCAAGAAAGGCTGATTGTTGCCATTGTAGTGTGAATGAACCCAGAGAGTTCTAGAGAACTTCTGTCATAGCCTCGTGCTACAGGAAGGATTATAGTCATCTTTGAGACTTAGAGAAAAGCATCAACAAACAGGGAATGAAGAAATCCCTTCGGAAATGAAATTTTAAGGAGGCTTCCTGCATTTTGAGTAGCAGATTGCTATTGTTCCGTGGTGTCTGACCCCATTTGGGCTTTTATTTTGGCAGTTATAGGAATGGTTTGCCATTTCCTTCTCCAGCTCATTTTACAGATGAGCAAACTGAGGCAAACAAGGTAAAGTCCCTAGGATCAAAGAACTAATAAGTGTCTAAGTGCAGTTTTGAACTCAAGAAGTTGACTAATGGATACCAAATACTGAAGCTCCCAATCTTGACATTTAAGAATTCCTGGACAAGATTTATAATCTCAAGGAATCATATTATTAGTTCCACAAGAAAAATGAAAATATTATCCATGAGACAATTAATTATACATGGTATTTATACATGGTGAAAGTGGAAAACTGAGCCAATTATCCAGTTAATTCCAGTCAAAATATTTTCACCTGAAATATAAAAAGAATTCAAGAAAGTGGAAAATTTGTTGGCTCGGATCATCCAATTGATTGTCCAAAGTGTGTATACATACACCACCTAAAATTCAGAGGGTAACATGTCCATCAGAAGTGCAGCTGTTTTCAGATGCTAACACAGAGCTCCCAAGAATCTGGTGTTGCAATGATGTGCAGATGTAACTGACACACTTGGCCAAAGATAAATTTAAAGTTTGGGGAACCTTATTTTGAAAATGAGATCCTAAGTAGGGAAAAATTCTTTTAAAATGCAGATAAAAGTAATAAAATATAAGGTAAAAATGTAAACACACTTTTCACTAATGGTAATTATTTATAAAATGTATTTTATCACTAATAATAATAATGTGAAATGTCTTTAAATATCATTACTTGATCCTTTCAATATTATCTTGGACAACTTATCCATGAGAATAAATGGATTTTTGATAGTTGACGTGCTGTTATAATCTGAGAAACTAAATTTATTCTAAGTTATATTTTCTACAATAAGCAAAAATAAATGTCTGCTTCCCATCCAAGTTAAGATTTCACTTTATCTTGGTTTCTGAATGACATAATTGATTTCCAAAAATATATTTTTATTAAATTCTCAAAAGCTATTTTTAAGTTTTTCTGCTTTAATTCTAAAGGGGGAGTGTTCCTATATATATACACATATATACATACATATACATATATATATATATACATACATATATATATATATATATTCTTTTCTTCCAGGAAAGAATTAAATGTTTCAAGAGGAGATAAAAATCATTGCTTTAATTATCTTGTAATTACTAACACTATTTACATGGGAAAGAAATCTGGAGTAGAATTCAGATAGAGTTTCTGAGTTCTTTAGAGAATGAAAGAAACTTGAGAGACTACTGAGTCCAACTTACTTATTTCAGAAATAAGAAACTGAGAAATGCGTAATTTGTTCAGAGTTACAAAGAAAATAAAGGCAACTGGGTGGTACAGTAGATAGAACCAACTAAGCTTCCTGAATTAAACAAGTAGCAGTATGACCTTGAGCTAGTAATTAATCCTGCTTGCCTCAGTTTCCTCATTTATAAAATGAGTTAGAGAAGGAAATGGCAAACTATTCATGTATCTGTGCCAAGAAAACTCCAAATAGGGCCACAGAGAGTCAGGCATGAGTGAAATAATACCACATATATAATAAATATCTAAAGTGTCCTATTCATTATACAATTCTGCCTTTCTACAACTAGATGTACAACAAGCCACTTAAAATTTGTTTTCTTTGCCTATAAAATGGGGGTGGTTTATTTGAGATGGAATCCCAAACTTTGTTCATTTATCTCTGTAAGATCTGAAATCACTAAAGTTAAAGAAGAGAAAGGACAACAAAAATGTGATATACAAATAAAGTTCCTCAATATACTGGAGGTGAAGCAATTTCCAATGAGTTTTCCAGTTGTCATATATAAACTCTTATGATTAAAATTCCTGTATATATTCTTTGCTTCCACGGAAGAATCACATGTTTCAAGAGGAGATAAAAATTACTGCCTTAATTATCTTGTAATTACTGACCTCTTAAGGTCCCCAACTAATGCTAAAATTCTATGGCCTTCTCTTAAGTTCCATAACAATATATCTGCAGGAGGAGTCAGCATTATGGAAGTGCAGACCCTTGGTACTGGAAGAGATCTCAGATGACATCTTGACCATTTATAAATGTCTTCTACAATTGCCCAACAAGTGGTTATCCGAAATCTACACAGAAATCCCTAATGCAAGTCAAATTCAAAAGCATTTTGATACTTTCAGCACTACAAAAGTGTATCTATGAAAAAATTAGACAACGCTTGCAGTCTTTTTCATGTCAAAGTCACAAAAGTCAGCCTTACAAAAGCTGACACTTTAAGGTCCTATTGCAATTTCAAACACTATTGCTACTTTTCTCCAGCTTTTTGATGGTACTTAATCTATGACTATTGCAAAGATGTCAAATAGGCAACCCTGAATGTGGCCTGAACCAAATTAAGTATTATTGAAAAATATTTAACAGAATAAATAAAAGTATATTACAATATAAATAACATTACATTTTAAAACTAAATTTTTATATAATATAAATCAAAGTTCAACTCCTCCTATCTGATTTTGACAACACTGGTCTAGAGTAATCTGGATCCTGCATGATTTATCATACAATGCTCTTCAATTTTCCCCTTAGAATTAGCTTTATGGTCAATTTGAGTATTTTGGTGACATTTTGATTATTCTTGGTTGGAAAAATTAAAGTCAAGAAGACCAGAGTTCAAATCTGATCTCAGACATTTACTAGCTAAGTAATGCTAGGAAAGTCATTTTTCCTCTTTGCCTCATTTGTAAAATGGGGATAATAATTGCACCTACCTTTCAGAGTTATTGTAAGGATCAAAAGAGATAATAATTATATTTAGAACAGCATCTGGCATATAGTAAATACTATATGAATATAGTTGGTATTATTTATATAATGATATTATATTGGCCAAATCATTAAAAGTCCCTGATGTTCACCTTTGAGGTTTGGAAAATATACATCATATTCCACTCCTGTGGACTTCCCAAAGGAGTGCGGGTGGGAGAGATCTTACCCCAACCCTTGATAATTCTGCTTCTTCTTTGTGCATCCTTCACCTCTGATTGCACTGAGTGAAACTGACTCTTCCATTTGCATTGTCGTAGTCGCTGTGCTGGTTTTTGGCTCTGCGTACTTCATCCTGCATCCATTCCTGGAAATCTTTCCAGGATAATTTATATTCATCGTGCTTGTCACAGTAATAGTCGATGATATTCATATGTCACAATCTATTGGGTCATTCCCCAATCAATTTCCTCTTCCGTTTCCTAATTGTCCTCATACGTCCTAGTTATAGCACCCAGCACTTGTCATAGGCGGTTGCTATTACCACCTGTCTGTTTTTGTGGGTGTTCTGAGGTCAAGAACTATAACTATTGTATATTGATTGGCTGGACTTCTGTATTTCTGACTGCCTTTGTCAAACAGATTTAAACAGGGCACACAGTTCCCAGATCTGACTTAATGTGCTCCCTTTTCTCTTCTAATAGAGCTTCCAATCAACTTTATATTCACATAATTATTTACATGATTTTTGGCCACTGGAATCACGTTTTGAGGGAAAGGAAAATGTTTTTGCCTCTTATTGCAAAATGTAGGCACAGTGCCTGACAAAATAAACACTTAAGAAATGCTTGGTGATGGCCTTCCCTAGTAACTCCAAATCACACCATTTTCTTTTCTGAACAGTTATTATACCAGCATCTCAATATATACTATGTGCTACCTTATACATTAATATTTTCATTCATCTGATGTCTCTGACATGATTAAAAGATCCTTAAGGGAATGACATTTTTATTTTTTATTAAAACTTTTTATTTTCAACATTAACCCTTGCAAAACCTTGTGTTCCAATTTCCCCTCCTTTCCTCACCCCCTCCCCAGATGGTCAGTAATCGAATATATGTTAAACATGCTAGAAATGTACGTTAAATTCAATGTATTCATACATATTTATATAATTATCTTGCTACACAAAAATAAAATCCAACAGGAAAAATGAGAAAAAATAAAATGCAAACAAACAACAACAAAAAGTGAAAATACTATATTTTGATCCACACTCAGTACCCATAGTCCTCTCTCTGGGTGTAAATGGCTCTCTTCATCACAAGATCATTGGAACTGGCCTCAATCATCTCATTGTTGAAGAGAGCCATGTTCATCAGAATTGATCATCATATAGTATTGTTGTTGCCATGTATAATGATCTCCTGGTTCTGCTCATTTCGTTCAGGATCAGTCCATACAAGTCTCTCCAGGCCTCTCTGAAATCGTCCTGCTGGTCGTTTCTTACAGAGCAATAATATTCCATGACATTCATATACCATAATTTATTCAGCCACTCTCCAATTGATGGGCATCCCTTCAGTTTCCAGTTTCTGGCCACTACAAAAAGGGCTGCCACAAACATTCTTGCACATGTGGGTCCCTTTCCCTCCTCTAAGATCTCTTTGGGATATAAGCCCAATAGAAACACTGCTGGGTCAAAGGGTAATGGCATGGTATTTTTACACTTTTTACATCTACAAAAGGCCCCCAAGCACCCAACACAATGATGGGGAAAGAGCAGATAAGTAAATATTTAACTTATTTTCTTCCATATTGTTCATAATTTATTGGGATGATAATAAAATATCTCTTATCAAAGACAATGAATGATCAATCACTATAACTGAATCTCCATTTCTTTTTGGCCTGATCCTCAAAATTTATTCTAATTTTGCTACAATGATATTATGCTAATTAAGTTAGTCAAAAGGAGACATAGTAGAGGGGGAAAGTGCTAAACTGGATATCTAGAGTACTGGCCTCCTCAGGTCCTCTCTGGACCTCAGCTTCTTTATTTTATAAAATGCAGAGACCAACATGCTTAGGTCCCCTTATAGTCATAAAGTTTTACTTTTACTTTCATTTGTAATTTTTTGGGGGGGGAGGTTTATTTTGGTCTCTTTTTAAAGCAAAGGAGCCAGGGGAAACTTTGCCTGATAAAAAAAAAAAAAAGTTAGCCATTATTTAATCTCCAAATAACTCTTAACTATACAGTGAGATATAATTAGTCATACAGGGTCACACTCAAATAAACATAAATTCTCCTGTACAGGGATGACTGACTTAAGTGAGATAAATCCCTCAATTGTAACTTTCAAGTAGAGAGCTCCAATGAAGGGGATTGTTACCATCAGCAATTTCTGTTCAAGTTATAAGCTTCTAGAGATCAAGAAGTCTTTCTATTTAACAGTGCACAGCATCCGGTGATTCATGCCCACAGCTTCATGCCCACCCCTGGTGGTGTCTGTCTTGTTCCATCATGTCCTCCCCACTCTCTATTACAGTAGTAAGGATAGATTCAGAAAATGGCAAAATGTTAATTCTGGAGTCCATGGAATAATAATGTGTATCCAATTTTCTAGTTTTACCAATGAAAAGAACAAGACCCCTGAGAGGGCAGAAGGCTTGACCGTAGATCACACCATCATCATCATCAAACATTTATATGGCACCTACTGTGTGCCAGGCACTGCACTGAGCACCATTATCTCACTTGAAAGAAAGGTACAATTATTATCCCCATTTTACAGATGAGGAAAGTAAGGCAAGCTTGTCCAGGCTCACAGAGCTAGTAAGCATCCAAGGCCAAATGGGAACTCGAGCCTTTCTGGTTCCAGACCTAGCCAAGTATTCTAACCACTGCATTACCCACTGGGTAAGAAATGCAATTGAAATTTAAACACTAATTTTATCTCCCCTCAGGACACCACTTTCTATGGCCATTTTTCAAAGGACACTTAGAAAGGACTAAAAAAGCATCTAGTACTGTCTAAAACACCATACAATCACAGACCTTGAAAAGGGACCTTAGCAATCACCTCATTTTATTGATGAGAAAATTGAGGTTTAAAGAGCGGCTTGCCTAGGGTTAGACAACTACTTACTGACATTTACAGGACCGAGATCCAGTTACTTAACTTCCATAAAAATAATTCATCTTCCCCATCCTTTAGGAGCTTGACACCTAAGGAAAAGTTAATTGAACTCTTACACCTAAAAGCCATGAAAAAAAAAAAAACCAACAGGTAGAAATGTATAGTTTATAATATATCCTCTAGTACATGGACAAAGTGAGAGAAGGCAGTTTAGTGATTTAAACCCCAGGGATCTTAAAAGCAGAAGTGAAACAGCAAAGCCCTGAAGGAGTATTCATTCCACCAAGAATAGCCCAGAGCTATTAAAAATAAGATAAAAGTTCATTAAGGGGGAAGGATTATCCTTACAGATCACCCAGGTGAGATAATAAAGAGATCCTGAATGAGAGGGAGGGCTGGAGCAGAGGGCTGGAAGGCAGAGTAATTGATCAGCAGTTCCTCTGATCACTTTCCTTTCCTGGAACCCCCAGTGGCCACCACAAAAGTAACAGAGGAGGGTGGAATGGGGAAAAAAGTCACTTTTGGGCAACCTGACAATTATGCAAGTCACCTGGAAGGAATGAGAAATATCAATGAGAGCATCTGTTATTTACAAATATAACCACCCTTGAGAGCCAATTCTTCTATATTAGGTTCTTTTAAACAGAATTTAATTTATGTTTTACATCTCAGGTAAATATTTGCTAGGTGGTTTTGTCTCACAACAACATGTTTACCTAAAATGCTCTTCTATCATAAGTAAAGTTTAATTGCTGTGTGATTACATTGATCCAGCATGGCCCCAGGGGGAAAAAAATGTAGCGTCTTTCCTTGATTGGAGCAATAAGAGTGTATAGGTATAGAAAGGTGAATGTAGTGTTAGGTGGCAGGGTCTCTATGTGTGGGTTTTGTTGTGTGGTTTGCTTTGTTTAGCCACACTGGAAGAGAGAAGTTTAGCAAATATATATGACAGGAGGATGACATCAAAAAGGCATTCATTGAAGCATTTAAAAAGAAGAGAAAATGCTATTCTATTGCTAAAAAGAAAAACTGGATGCGCAAGTAAGGATCATCCATATTACCTGCAAAGTCAAGGGGTTACTCTATTCATTCTCTAAGGAACACCCGTATTACAAACTTCAGGCCAGATCTGAGGAAGACTAATTTCCAGGAGATAAAATACAATACAGTAAGTATTTACTAAAAGCAACCATATGCTAGGCACTAAGATCAGTTCCAGGTATATATATAAGAAAAAAAGAAAGGTAGTACAATATTTATTATTCCAACATTTATTAAGTGCTTATTATGAACCAATCTCAGTGATAAGTGCTGGCGATAATAAGAAAAAGAAAGGTAGTTCAAGATAGTAAATATTTATTAGGTACCTACCATGTGCCAGGAACCATTGCTAAGTCTTGTAGATACAATTTTTTTAAAAGGTATCCCAATAGTAAACATTTATTAGATACTTACTATGTGCCAAGTACTATTGCTAAGTCTTAGAGATAGACATAAAAAAAGAAAGGTAGTCTAGTACAGGAATTTATTAAGCACCTACTATGTGTCAGGTACTATTGCTAAGTCTTGGAGATAAAGATTAAAAAAAGAAAGCAGTCCAATATAGGAAATATTTATTAAGAATCTACTATGTGCCATATACTGTTGCTAAGCCTTAGAGATACAAATAAATGAAAGGCAGTCCAACATAATAAACATTTATTAAGCACTTATGTGCTAGGGACTGTTGCTGAGTCTTAGAGATACACATTTTTAAAAAGCAGTCCAATACAGGAAATATTTTTTAAGCACCTACTGTGTTGCCAGGTATTGTTGCTAAGTCTTAGGGACATAAATAAACATCAGGCACGTACTACGTGCCAGGTACTATTGCTAAGTATTAGAGATAAAGATTAAAAAAAAGAGAGAGAGTCCAATATAAGAAACACTTATTAAACACCTACTATGTGCCAGGTACTTTTGCTAAATCTTAGAGATACAAATAAAAAAAGGAAAGAAGTCCAATATAGGAAACACTTATTAAGAACCCACCATGTGCCGAGTACTGTTAGTAAGTCTTACAGACACACAAAGGCAGTCCAATATAGGAAGCACCTATTCATTCATTAAGCACCTATTACATGTCAGGTACTGTAGCTAAGTCTCAGGGATATAGATAACAAAAGAAAGAAGTTCAATATGGAAACATTTATTAAGAATCTACTATGTGCCAGGCATTATTGCCAAGTCTTAGACACACACACACACACACACAAACAGTCCAATATAGGAAACATTCATTAAGCACCTATTACATGCCAGGTACTGTTGTTAAGTCTTAGAGATACAGATTTCTAAAAGGCAGTCCAATATAGGAAACATTTTATAAAGCACCAATTATGTATCAGGTACTATTGCTGAGACTTAGAGATAAAGATTTTAAAAAGTCTAACATAGAAAAAGCATTCATTAAACACCTACTAGTGCCAGGTATTGTTGATAAGTCTTAGAGACACACACAAAAAAAAGGCAGGCCAATGTAGTAAATACTCATTAAGCACCTACTACGTGCCAGGTATTTTTGCTAAGTCTTAGAGACACAAAAAAAGGCAGTCCAATGTAGTAAATACTCATTAAGCACCTACTACGTGCCAGGTACTGTTGCTAAGTCTTAGGGATATAGATAAAAATAGAAATTAGTTCATTACAGGAAACATTCACTAAGCACCTACTATGCACCTGGTACTGTGATCAGTGCTAGAGATATACAGAGATACAAGATAAAGGCCATCCCTGCCCCCAGGGACGGAGCCAATTCCACAAGTGCGGATAGCTGGGAGTAAGGAAGGTCCTCCCTGGATGCGCTTCCTTGGAAGAGGAGCCGGTGCCTGTGTGGCCTCCGCTCGGAACCATCGCGGAATCGCGGAATCTTGCCCGAGGGCGGCCGCAGAAGCGCTCAGGGCCCCAGTCAGCCTCCGCAGGACAGCTGGACCCCAGAGCCTTTTGCTTCCACTTCCTTAAGACAAATCACAATCTGCTAGTCCTGCCTTTCAGAAAGGAAAAGGACACAAGGAATACGGTCCAACGTCTCCAGATGGCGACCACGGCGTCCCGAGAGGCCTTTCTCACAGGGAAGTGGCCGGGGCTGCCCCATTGCTGGCTCCGCGGCACTTCTCCCCTCCCCCCACCCCCTCCTCAGGAACGTTTAGACCACTTCTCCAACTCTCGAACCCATCTTCTGTGCGCCACATTATGACACGGGCGAGCCTCCCTCGTGTCCCTGCCTTAGTAGGGATAAAGAGTCTAACAGCAGTATCTTCCATCACAAAGAACATCTGCCAGGAATAGGAGCCGAGTTACAGGGCCGGTTCCGCTTTAATGACGCTGTGTGGTCGTTTCCTCGTCTCTAAAATAAAACAGACTGAAGACACAACTGCAGGGACAGATGGGCATACAGTGGATAGCGAGCCGCGGCCTTGCCTCAGTTTCCCCATCTGTAAAATGGGGATAATAGCATCTGGCTGCCATAGTTATTATTAAGCTCCAATAGGATAAAAACTACAAAGCGCAATGCTTGGCACATAGTGCTACATAAATGTTCATCACCATCACCGTGAGGTCTCTTTGGGTTCCAACAAGCAAAAGTCCATGCTGATGTAAAAGGAAATTGTTTTTCTTTCTCCATCTTCTGGAAGGCAATCTTTGAGATGCCTTAAAATTACACTTTTTTTTCCTGTCAGTTTTCACTATTCTCATTGCACCAACCACCACCCATGCCAACTCTTCCTAGGAGTTCCCAACAGCGGATAAAGCAGTGTTGGCTAAGGACTGAGGAAAATGGGCAGGAGCCGAGCGGGCTCAGTTTACACAGACTACGCGCCAAGAAATCACCCATCTGCAATTGTTTAAGATTTAAAGGACGGGGGCTGTGCCAGCTTGCTTGATCTAAGCAATAAAAGACATGTCCCGAGCAAGATTTTCTGATACCATTCAGGCTTTTTTCCCCAATAGAGACATAGAAGGCTTGTTTTTGTTGGGATAGGGGGAGATTAGCAATCAGTTGGTGGGGGTTTTTGTTTGTTTTTGAGGTACCAGATGGGAGGTGTTTTAGAATTTAATTCAGTTTAAATTTTTAAAAATAATTATGAATCGCTTACCATCTCTAAGATAAACCATGGAGAAAAAGACAAGAGTCTCTGCCTTCAAGGAGCTTCTGATCAAGTAGATTCACTTTGCTGTCTCTTGACAGTTATTGCATGTTGCCTTTTTCCAAAGCTCAGTTCTGACACGACTTGCATATTTCCCATGGTGTGAATATTCATTTGATTCAGTAGATTCTCAGAAAGTTTAGCAAAACTACCACCCCCTCAACCCTTCAACCCCCTCAAATCTGATGATTTTCCATTTATAAATAATCCAATTCATGCACCCAATACACACACACACACACACACACAATTGTGACTTATTTCCCCTGGCCTATAAAGTCAAATAAGGCAAAGGAATACAAGGTGACAATTGAAAGACAATGCAACTAAAATCTTTCCCTTATATAAAAGATTAAAATGCATCCTCATGGCTACTAAATCTCACTGGCTCCAAAGTTAGTTTACATTTAATAAATCACAGACTCATTTTTCTAGTGATGAAGGGGACCTTTAAGTCCATCTAGTCCATGCCCCTTAGCTTATAGGTCAGGAACTTTTAAGTCCACCTAGAAAGGTAACAAGGCTGCTGGTATAAGGCAGGAAATTCAGTAGAATTTTACAAAGGATTTGAATCCAAGTCCTGTAACTCTAGAACCAATGATCTTTCCACTACTCAAAATGCCTTTTACAATCACTAATTAGTTCTATTTCTGAGCAAAGATACATGACTATACACCAGTAAATGACAGAATGCTATGCTAGACTACTTTTGTTATTTAGGCAATTTTTTTACTAGTGTCTGACTTTTCACTACCCCATTTGGGGTTTTCTTGGCAGAGACACTGGAGTGGTTTGTCATTTTCTTCTCCAGCTCATTTTATAGATAGGGAAACTGAGGCAAACAGGGTGAAGTGACTTCCCAAAGTCACATAGCTAGTGTCTGAGGCCATATTTGAAGATGTCTTTCCAATTCTAAGCCCAGTACTCTATCTACTGTGTCACCTAGCTGTACCCATACATAACTATTATTGTTGTTGTTGTTAATAAAAATAATAATGATAAGATAGTACTTTATGGAATAGTAACCACTTTTATCTCACTGTGAAGTAGGCAGTGAAATGAAATTAAGAGGCCCAGGTCTGAATACTGCCTCTGACACTGACTCTTGGACCATTCGTTGGGAATCTCACTCTCCTTTTCCATTAACATTAAACTGTATCTCCTTTAAAGAATTATGAAGATGATATGAAATAATGTATGTGCATTACTTTGTAAGCCTTAAAATATAAAATATAATTATTTCATATAATTATATTAATAAATATATAATGATAAATAATATGTAATAATCATAAAATATTAGTCATTATCATTTGATCAATATAATTTGTTAAGGAAGCATCACAACTTAAATTTGAACCCAGGACTGTTAAATCTAAAGTCTAGATTTTTTTTTTCCAAGTGGTCATTCCCTTCTCTCCACCACTAATGGTAAAAAAGAAAAGAAAAGAAAAACACAGTATCTTTTCACCTTAATTTTTGCTTATAAGGAATAAATGTCTTGAAAATATAGAATATATTGCTATGTTTTTCACCAAAACACAGAGAACATAATTTTATATGAAGCTACACAAGCTTAATTGTGATGCATTAAGTATTATGTTCATTGTTTCTGAAACTGGGTAGAAATGAATAATTTATTTCAGACAAAGGAAACTCTTGAATATGAAATGCCTCATCTTTTAAAATTACAATTTGGAAGACAAGAATAAAAAATAACTGTAGTTAGTGAACCTTCCACTGCTAATAGAAAACAATGCTTCAACTGTTTCTACTTTGTTTGCAAACATACCATTTAGAAAAACATTCTTCTAGAGCAATAAGAAAAAATCTAGAGTAGCATGAATTTTCCCCCATACTTCCACATATGCAAAAAGGCACACAAACTGCTTTCACATGCATAAATGCATGCATGTATATAAATGTATATGAGAGGGCATCCATTGAAACCACCGCCCTCTTTAGGAACCATTGGGCTAGGCAACAAATAGATCACTGCTCACCTGCCAAATCATGAGATAGTAAACAATTGGGTCTAAGACAATTCACACATCCCAATTCTTGTTAGGAAAGAGTATGTTACTCTCCCTTATCTATAATATAGATGAACTATTAACTATCCCTGTTAATGGAAAACACTAAGATGCTCTATTGGGGCTTCTTCACCTTCCCTACCTATATCAGGGATCCCCTGTGGCATTCTAATAAAGCCAATGGACATCTTTTCTCAGAACAATGTTTTCAAAGAAATAAAATAAATCCATAGGATTACAAGGAAACTGATTGTACTGAAATACAATTATAGATTTTTTTTAATTCGTGGACCTTAGGTTATGAATCTCTCTTCTTATAGATTATTAAGAGAAAATACAGTTAACTGGGGGAAAAATAACAATAGCAAATATATAACGAGTCATTAAATTATATTATTTAATTAATTAATTAAATTATCACTAAGTCATTAAATCTGTAGTATATACATCCCATGAAATTGAAAAGTTGCATCAAAAACAGACAGTCCAATTTCTTAGCAACCAACTATGTGAAATGTAGTTATTATTTTCTCAGGTATCAGCAACTAGTTTCTTCACTATTTCTCATGGTACACAGGGACCATCCTCAGCACTGGGCAGCTCTGCCATTCCAAGTTTGCGTGCTTTTTTTTTTTCTCCCAGAATTCAGCAATTTTCACTTTTTAAACTCCTATCAGAATTGTTTGTTTGTTTGTTTTGCTTAGGCAATTGGGAGTAAGTGATTTGCTCAGGGTCACACAGCTAGGAAGTGTCTGAGCCACATTTGAACTCAGGTCCTGTTGACTTCAGGGCTGCTGCTCTATCCACTGGGCCATCTAGCTGCCCCTCGAGCCATAATTTTATAGAATGAAAGAATCTCCTAGCTGGCAAAGACTTCCGGGGCCGTCTACCAGACAAAAACCATTCCTACATCATACCTAACACAAGTGGTCATCCAGGCTTCCTTTGCTTGAAGCCCTGCTGTGATGGGAAACTTATTACCTCCCAAAGCAGCCAATTCCATTTTGAAAGTGACTCTTCCTCCCTTCAAGACTGCCTCTTCGCACCTTCTACCCACAGCTCTGTTCTCTGGTGCCCAATACAGCAAGTCTATTCTTTGTCCTCACGGAAAGTCCTCCAAATCGCACACCCCTTCCAAGTTTTCTCTCCTCCAGGCCAAATATCCCGTTATTTACCAAGTGTTTATAAGGCATCAGAGTTCCAAGACCCCCTCACCTCCTCTGCACATTCTTCTGCCTGATTCATCATGGAAAACAGTCAAGTGACAGCAAAAACAAGAAAATCATAAAACTGAACAGAAAAAAATAAATGAGAAACAATCCAATCAATACATTGATTACCAGCACAGCATCTAAATGGAGGGAAAATTCCACTCCTCCCAGTGAAGAGCTGCCCTGGCAATCAGCAGCCAAACCTGGAGTCCTGTTAAGGACTCCAGGTGCTGCCCAGGGGGTTGGCTAGAAGGAAATCATTTGAGCCCTCTCACTGCAGGGGATCACAGTGATGAAGGAAAAACAAACAAGGAATCCTTCAGTTCAAAGTGCTGACAGGATTATCTTACTTAAAAGATGATTTTCCCCTTCTTGGAAGCAGTCAATGATCTCCAATTTCCTATACATCAAGCCCCTTCCTTCATGATAGTGCTCTAACAATCTGGAAGCAGTCAATGATCTCCAATTTCCTATGACAAAAAGACCCTTCTTCATGATACTGCTCTACCAATATAAACAGATTTCCAATTTCTTTCTAATGAGCCTTCTCCTTCACCCCAAGTTGATCTCACTTTATCTATATGATCTGCTTTATCTATAAATTCTACCCAACTTTCACATTTTCCAAGCCTGCTGATAACTCCAATTACCAGAAAACAATGTCTTCCCACTGTTTCCCCACTCCAAGAGTGTGACCTATCCAAAAAATTGCCATTCCTCACAACCTAGCTCAAATCCCAGAAAGCTAGCATTTTTATCATGGTGCATTTTCTCTGTGTGGAGTCTAGGAGTGAAGGAGTCTGAGAAATCACTAACTCCACCACATTATTAGGATAAAGAACCTGGGACTCTTAACAGTTAAATAAGACTAAATAGCACCTAGTTAAATTTTCCACTGACATAAAGAAATTCCATTAATAGTCACAAAAATTCACCCATCTTTTGGTAGAAAAGGATATTCTATCAAATGAAAACTGCAGGATATTAAGAAAAAGGCAAAAAAAAGGGGGTGGGAATTCACCACTTCTAAAATATTTTGTCACCACCATAAAATCCTTTAATATCTTGATTAATCAATATACACTTAGTAAATTTGAAGTAAATATTTCCATTTTGATATTTGACATTTCAACACTTATTTTAATAAAGTATACACTACTACATTTTGATATATTATTGATTTCATTTATTACACAGGGAGATAAGTCAATTCTCACTTCAAGTATAGTTCTATTTATAATTCATTTATTCTCTGTCTTATTCAGTTTGTCTTTCCTATGCCTACAAGATTATGCTTCAAAATCTTGATGATTTTTATCTATCTTAAGAGTTTTCTAATTGAGGATTTATTTGGAAAGCTACAGTCTAGTAAAAGGATCAATGGAACATCTTGTATACATGTACTTTTTAGAAACCTATTGTACCATCCCCACAAGAAATGAGATCAATACTTATTTCCATACACTACCAACTGTCATAGGGAGGCACCAGTTTATAGTGTTTAGAAGCAAAACCCAGTCCTGGGTTTTAAACTTTGATATATGCTGTACACAGGCCTGGCAAAATCCCTTAACCTCAGCGCTCCACAAGTCTTTAGAACTAACTGGACAAAAAGTTGGCCATTGGTTAGAGGAAATTCCTCACTGAAAATTCCCTACATCATTAAAATCATAGACTTGATCCCATAATGTGACTGTATCTGAAGTTCATATACTAAGGATTTCAAAATTAAGCTTAGGCAGAAAATTAGCCAATGGGGGAAAAAGTAAAACAAACTTTTAAAAAGTGGAAATTCCATGTTACTTACGGACAAATAAGTAACATTAGGTCATCTTAAGAAAAAAAAAGTAGAACTTAAAATTCTTTTCTTTACTACTGTGTAATGCTATTTATACTGCAACATTACAAAAAATGGCCCAAGGCATTTTGTTCTACTTTAGAAGCTCTCCTTACACTGAAATGAGAAAGAGAGGATCCAGAAATTAAATCTTTAGTTAATATTTCTACAGCTGCACAGGAGTAGTTTTAATAGCATCCGTGTCCTGTATATTTCAGGAGTCAATTAACAACTCCATCAAAATTCAGTGCTAAATACTAAAATGATAGGTGTTAGAGTTTATATTCCAACTCCAAGGGGATTATGTCAAATAATGCTGTTTTGTTTGGTTTGGGTTTTGAAAGGAGAAAAGCAAAGGAAAGAGCTGGGACAATGAGCAGAGTCCAGGACTCTCTTTTGGACAAAAAGCAGAATTATGAGCTCATTGGCACAATGTGGAGATGATCTCCCAAATTTTAAATAAGCCTGTGAGAAGCTAACAGCGGGGTCCACCAGCAAATGACCTGCCAAGATAAAAAATGGTTGAGGGTTGAAGATTCTCCCATTCACAGAGCTCTGTGATGGGCTCCATCCCACAGGAACCTGGGGGTTTGGCCCAAAATAGGAGAATTTGGCCACATGATTAAAGTTCCTCATATGCTAATACTTCATCAGGGCGGTACTTTGGCCAATTTAGTGGGAGTAAATTGCAATTGATTTTTGAAGAAATTGCTTGTTCTCTTGGCGTTCTCAGCTGTGTAACTCTCACACAGCTGGCTTTACCACAGCCGGAACCAATTGAAACAAATTTCTGGACAGCTTTTTAAGGAGCTGGGTTGGGGTTTTGTTTTGTTATTTTGGTTGTTGTTTTTTTTTTTTGTGGGGGGGTTTTTTGAGTTGTTGTTTTTCTTACTGGAGAGCTTATGTTTAGAAATAATTAAGCTGTTGCTATCTTCCCTCTATAGGCATAGTTTACGAATCCCTCTAGGCCTGGAGAAGCTACCCAGGATATTTGATTTTTTACAAGGTCAAATGGGTTAAACAAAGATCCCCAATCTAACACAAGGCAAAAAGTATACTCTCCCAGTTTTGAATAACTCTCTGGCCATGGATCAGAAATAGTTACAATATCAAGGAAGATGAAAAAAAAATGGTTAACAATGCCTGCTTTCACCCCTAATTTCTGACACCACGCTAGACCCTCTCAGAACATTAATTAGAATGGAAGGCAAGATGAAAGAAATGCCCAGGGGACATAATAAATTAGCCCTTTATGCAAATTACCTATTCGTTTTCATCAGTGACCCAGCTAGTTGAGTTCCTAAATTACTGAAAGTGGTTAGCTTTCAAATGA
>JAJPUD010001565.1:257923-347765 GCA_023553655.1 Myrmecobius fasciatus
TTCAACCTAAATGACTAGAAGAGAGACTATGGCAACTTAAAAGGCTTTCTGCATTAACCCTGAAAAAGTTAAGACAATTAAAATGAAAAAGGCAAATATAAGAATGTGGAATAATTACTTTTTTCTTCTTTATTTCAAGTAATTTAATGTATTAAATATTTCTTACAATAAAAAATTATATTCCTTTGAATAAAACATAGGAAAAGGAAAAAAAACTAAATTTCTTATTATCACAACTAGCAACATACAATAATCTTGGAGCAGAAAGACACTTGAAAAATTACATAATCCAACCTCCTATTTTCCACATAGACGAAATTTAACTCCAGAAAGATTTGCTTCAGCCCAGGTCACACAACAAAGGTATGGAGTTGTTACAAAATGACAGATAAGATAGGGAAAAAGAAAAATCCTTGGACAGATTTCTGGTTTTGCAAAGGCAAGTATGGATAATAAAAAAGATTAAAAGTTGGAAGCTCAGGAGCCGTATTCTACTGGAAGCTTTTTCTGATCCCCCAGTTATTATTAATACTCTTCTCAAATTATCCAAAGTCCTTGGATTGTTCTCTCCCCCCCCCCCCCAGAAGAATATAAGCTCTATGAGGGCAAGAATGATTGAATTTCTATCTGTATTCTTAGCATCTGGCATAATGTCTTGCATACACACTTTTATGTCTGCTTATAGGTGTATAAGCATATTATATTGTACATAGTGGATCATAGATATTATATATCATATATATTATAGATATATGTATTATATAATAGATATTAAATATCATTTGGTAGATATACATATTAGGTCATATATTATATAATTTATATATAGCATAAATATGGTAGGTCCTTAATAAATGTTCACAATTTTAATTAAGAAAAACCCTTTTATCTTCTTGAGAGGGAGAGGGAGTTAGTTAGACCTCTATTTTCTTGGTGTGAACAATTCTCTCCTACCAAAGCTGATCAACATTATAAAGTTGCCTGGGGCACTGAGTGAGATTTGCCCAATCAGATTCAGAGACGGGGCTGGAACTAAGTAAGGTTTTCCCAGCTAAATCCTCAAACTATCTCTAAATAGACCCAATCAACAATAAATCACCTTTCATCATTTAATAACCATTTGCTCTAAGACAGGGCTCTGGTAAAAAATCTATGGACTCTGTATTTCTGAATTTTTAACTGTATAAAATAAAATAAAAAGAATTTGCAAAGGAATTCAATCATAATGTACTACAATAATTAAAAAAAAATTTAAACACCAAGTTCAAGGACTCCAGGTTAATACCATCTACCATCCCAAGGCTGTAATGCTGAATAGTAGCTGAACTGCATTAGGAGGGATATTTTTCTCTTAGGCAATTTCCCTATACTGATTAAATGGCAAGTCTGGATTGGGGAGAAAGCAGGTATGGAGCCACCTTGAGTTCATGAAATATTACCTGTACTTTATCTACTATTGTCTCATATTCTTTCACTAAATTACAAGGTTAATAATAATAACTCAAATTTATCGATCAATTCATGGTTTGCAAACCACTTTCCTAACCACAGTCCTCCGAGGTAGATAGTGCTAGCATTACCATTTCCATTTTATAGATAAGAAAAACAGGCTCAAAAGGTTAAGTGGTTTGCCATCCTCGTCAGATAGCCAGAAAGTACCAGTCACAGCTCAAAGTCTCCTGGTACACCTGGCTCAACACTCTCCTCTTGCAGGTTATACCAACATACCCCCTGACTCCAGACTTCCCTTGACACATTCAAGTCATAAAGACTTTAAAGACATAAATTCAGAAGTGTTTCATAAATGCAGCTAAAATCCAAGAAATTCACAAAGTCAATGTGTGGTGACCCAAAAATTTTCTTTAAGAAAAATAAATTTCCCGTCTGTAATGGGAGAATTGTCTCCCCTCCAGCTTCTTCTTTGCTACACTATAAGCTCTGATGACAGAGACCATCTCTGATTTATCCTTTTAATCCTTACAGAGCTTAACACATTAGTAGGTACTCAAGAAATTTTTGATGAATGAATGAATGTCACTTGAAGTTCCTTGTTATAGAGCATTAAGCAAGGGCCAAAGGGTCTCCAATTTTTCTATCCCATTTAGCCAAAGAATAAGGAGGATAATAAGGAAGTATTTATATCCTCAATTCCCAAGAAAATCCATGGGAATTACTGTCCTATCCTTCCTATGCAATGTACAAGGGTCTCTGTACAGGATTTAAGGATATTTTTCAGAATAAAAAGGTTCATCTAAGCATCCAAAGAAAAAGCAGAGAAGTTTCATTATACAACAGTAGCAGAAAAATGGAATTAGTCTGCATTTAATAGTTTTGCAAAGAATAAAGAAACTTTTAACTGGGGGATAGGAGCATGCATTTGAAAGCACATTAAAGCAAAACCATTGCAATTTAAAGCACATTAAGGGAGAAACAAAGTCATGCCCAATTATATTCACAGCACAACACAAAAAGGTAACTTGATATGGGAAATTTTAAAAAGGAAATTCAGGGGAGGTTCTAGACCACCCAGGAATACAGATCTATATTTGAACCTGTTACAGTAAAAACATCAGGACGCAGGTTTAGGGCTGGACTTCCATCAAATCAATTCAATATTTTCCAATCTGAGCTTCCTTTTCTTGACTTTTTTCTCCTTTACCTGCTCAGCCACTATTTCCCAAACAAGCAAGTTTGTATATAAAGATTTAAAACTAAGAGCTGGCATCCTCCAATCTCTGCCGCAATAGTCTGAAATCTCAAATCCTTTCTTTTATACAAAACATCCTCTCCTTTCTGATCAGCCTTCCCTGAGTTTCACGAGGCAGACTACCCTGTGCTTTCAGAATTTCCCATTCTTTTCCTCTGCTCCCCCTAACGATTCCAAAATTCTGCCAGTGAGCTCATCTTCCTTCTAAGTTACTGATCACTTCTCTCTTCTCAAACTTTTACTGAAGGAAAAAAAGGGAAAACCAGCAGAGTTTAAAGAATTTGAGAGCTACAATTCAAAGGGAGATAGATGTTAAACACTAATGTACTTTTTCCAGTCTTCAGAAATTCTCGCTTTTGTATAAATCTACTCTTGATCCACCTTCATCCATCCACTCATCCCCAGTCCAACTCTTCATTTTCCTGCTCCAGCATCCCTCTTCCAAACGGCTCATTATTCCCTCTGTGTAGTCCCACATAGCCCCCTCTTCTCAAACCTGGGACCCCTAAAATACCACCAATGTCAACTCGTAGAAAGCTCTCATCTCTCTAATTTCTAATTAACCTAAAATGTTTGGCTAAAAAGCTGCCATGATCACATCCCTCCATTCTTTTCTAGTGTCTGTACCATCTGACTTTTGGAGTTCTGTATATCCTTCAGGGCAAAGACTTCCCATGTTCTGAAATCAGTTTAACCTTCAGTTTTCCCTCTGTGTCACTGACATGGTATTTTATTAACAATGCTGACAACTACGGTAAGTGGCCTATGATCTTGGCCAATTAATAAATGACTGCAAAAGTCAGCTGTGGACTTGAGGGGCTGGGTCCAAACAAAGAGAGTGGGAGATACAAAAGACACTCAGCTAGATTGTGTTTTAGTAGGGAGAGCCAGCACACGGCTACGTGCATACATACAAGGTTACAGAGATAAACATTTTAGCCACATTTGGCAGGACTTCAACTGTGATTGCCTCCACATCTGCAAAAGCTGAAAGCTGCTGCCCAGACCCCAGGCAGAGGGATTTGAAGACGAATTATTTCTTCTAAAAGCCAGAATTGGGGTTTTAAAAAAAGCAACATTTGTCAACCCTTCTACTGCTTTTATACATATTGTAAATACCAAGCTCTACTCACATACATTATTCAAGGGAACAAAATCAAACACAGTACCTTTTGATTTTCTTTTTCATGAAAAGCAACACTCATCAAAATAAGATCACCTATTTCACAGGGTTCTTATGAGGATCAGATAGATAACATGTAAGCTGCTGTAGGAATGTCAAAGCTACATAAATGTCAGCTAATTAAACAAAATTTCAAGCTTATTAGAATTCAGGGAATCGGTGGGCCTAAGTCTCATCTCTTAAAAGTGTATCATGAAGTCTCAAGGGGCATTAGTGTACATCTAGTCCATCACCCCACTTCATTTTGCAGATGAAGAAACTGACTAGCAGAGAGGTTAAATCAATTTTCCCAAAGTCACACAGATTTTAAGTGGCTGAGCCAAGATGCAAACCCTGGTCCTCTGCATCCAAATCCAATCAATGTTCTTCTTTCTTACAGTAATCTGCCTCCTAGCAGACCTGGTCAGCCATTTATAACTACTGCCTTTCAGAAGCACATTTATCACAAATCCAAACATCAGTTTTTATTATTAAATCATCCTTGATTAGTGGCAACTAGGTGGCACAGAAGGTAAAGTGTCAGGCTTGGAGTCAGGAAGACTCATCTTTTTTACTTCAAATTTAGCTTCAGATACTTAATAGCTGCATGACCCTCAGTTACTCATCTGTTAAATGACCTGAAGAGGAAAATGGCGAACCATTTCAGCCTCTTTGCTAAGAAAATCCCAAAATGGATCAAAAAGTAAGAAACACTGAAAATGACTGAACAACAACATCCTTGATTAAATGATGCATTTTAAAAGAAAAGAGAATTTTAAAAAACAAGCAGATGAAAGGGTATTTCTGTTAATAAGAGGCTCATTGTCTCTAAGGCCAATCAGGACCACTTTGTATTTAAATGCACAAATAAATACAAGGCATTAACAACTGCCTGAGAAGCAATGTAGATAGAGAACAGACCTCATGATCATGAAAACTTGGATTGAAATCCTACCTTTAGAATAAGGTTAGAGGTTACACAATCTCATGTGATTGATTCCCTTAAACCTTTCAGTATCCCAAGCATCTTTCAAAGATTATACATTAACAAACAGGTGAGATCTGCATTCATAGACTTGAGTTTCTCACAAGAAACTTACACTGATGAAATCACAGGTCCAAGAAATAAAAAATGTACAAGAAAAGAAGTGAAATACACAAAAAAAAAATTACTTCTGGTTTCCAACAGACCTAGGAACACAGCCTGACAAGGAGCTAGAACACTTTAAGAGATCAGACTTCTCTCATTTTAAACATGTAAAACTCAAAGTTTGGAAGTTATATGTTCAAGAGTCAGTGACAAAAATGGAATTAAATCCCAGTCTTCCTCCTCCTTTCCAAATCTCTCTTCTTTATTCCATACTTCTCCTTCTTGTTTCCCATAGCCCGTGAAGGGCAAGGTTTGGACCTACAGAATTTTACAATGGGCCCAAATATCAAAACAAGATATAACGAGAAAATCCCTGAATCTGGACACTCAAATTCACAATGCTGGTTCTACCACTTCCTTATGCTCATGACCAAATCACTTTATCTTTTGGGTCTCAGCTCACAACTTGAATGAGATATTCTTATGATATAACTTTCTGGCTCTAATTGCAATGAACTTGATTCTCATCAAGAAAATTCCAGGATCTCTAGCTCCTTGCTGACCATGGCTAGGAAAATCCAGAGAATCAGAATAGAAATTATTTCTACTTCAGTAATATATTGATACCTATGACTACCCTCTTTTCTCCTGGTTTAGCAACCTTCCTATCTGGTCTATTATTGCTATGGCTCTCTGGACTTCCCTTTGCATCTAGTACAAGGAAAATTAGGTATTTAGAACACAGAGCATATAACAGCAACGAGTTATATTATGATATGGTATTAAATTCAACATCAATCTCTGTTTCACCTCTTTGAAGCAACATCTCATTTTTGTTGGCTAGATCTCCTTATGGGAAATATTAAGTGAATAAGTAAATTATAACATTTGCCGGAAACATGTCTATCATGAGAAAGTGCTCTTCTCCTTCATTATGCTTAGGAAAATCTTAAATAGTATCACTTTCATTCAAGCCAAAACAGAAACTGTTTGGAAGACCAAAGGCGCAATTTGAAGCAATACTTTTTAATGGATGATGATAGCATAAGAGTATGTTCTCTAAAATAGCACAAATTTGATTTTAATTTTTTTTAAATCTGAAGAGATTTTTTTTAGTAAAAGATTTGATTTAATCCTTTAAGTTAAAAGGCAGGAAAAACAACACTGAGTTCATCCAAACTTTCTCCCTCCCTTCCTCTTCCCGATCCCCCAAAAAAGATTATCTTTAAATCTTCTGTAATGTAAGCAGCAAATGATGTGAATTAGCCAGTTACTACTATATTATAAAGAAGGGAATTTGATTGCCACCTACAGGTAGAACTGGCATTTCTTTCTCAAGAGTTGACCAATCACATTTTAAAAACCCAGTACACACAACCAAGAACAGCCACTTACTTTTCCCAACTAAATTTCATTTTAGACTATAAAAGCCACAAAATCCTCTTAAAAAGATTTATACCTTGTCCAGCTTACCTATAATTTCCCAGATATACAAAGTCATCCTACTGTTGTTACCTACACTATGGCAGTCAAAACAGAATTCAAAGCAGTTCATTTAATACAGGCAGCTGGCATTTTCAATGAAGAGCTATAAATCTGCTTACCTGGCATATGTGGGACTAGTCGTAATATATCTGATAATCTGCTGTTAACTGGTTCATATGGGGAATCTTCAAGCAAGTCATTTCCTAAAAGCAAAAGAAAGATTGGGCTATTTTTAAAGCAGATTATCTGAGGATATTTGGGGCTCTCAGTACTATATTCCTTAACTGAATTCTACTTATTCTGTTCTAAAAAAAATATTGCCTACACATTTTCACTTGAAAATTCTATTATCTATAGCACAGGGAAAAAATGATGCTGGGATTTCCAAAGATTTAAAAATCATCTTTGTGGATTGTTTATTTCTTTTAATTCTTTCCTCTTTTGTTGTTCATTTCTCTCCCCAGAGTGCCAGGAAAACATTGGAGAGCAATCCAGTGTGTCTTGCCAGAAACTCCCCCACTCTACAGAATGGGATGAAATCACAGAGGAACAAGCTAAGTGACATCACAAGTCCTGCCTGCCTCTTGGAGCCAATGGAAATAAGATTGGAAAGAGGCAAACCATCTCGATTCACTAGTAAAAATTTCACATTCGTAACTGGAAGACACATACTGCAGCTAAAAATGGGACAAATTCTGATGAATGGTTTTAATCATAAATGTGAAGAAATCAAACTTGATTCCAAGAAAGTTCTAAAGTTTTAATGGAAGTGGCAAACCAAGGTCAAATTCATACAGTCATGTTCAGTGACAGTTTCAGTGGGTGACTGAATGAATGAACAGGATATCTGTATTAGATCAACAAAAGCAAAGGGCCTTAAAAATAAAAAATAAAAAATATTCTCCCTGTAATAGGCACTGAGGACAAATGGATTTCTTCTCCAAAGAGCTATTTCTCTTATCAAAGTTTAGCCACACCAGCTGGTTCAAGACACCGTTCTCATGCTCATCTATGACGACAAACGGCTTTTTACAATCTGCCTTTCATCAGCTTTTGTGGGGTTTTTTGTTTTGTTTTGTTTTGTTTGTTTTTTGGTAGAGGGAGTCAATACAGATAAAAAAAATGGTAGGGGGAATCAATACAGAAAAAAATTTGGTGGGGGGAGTCAATACAGAAAAAAAAATTGGTGGGGGGAGTCAATACAGAAAAAAAAATTTCTGATGGGGGAGTCAATACAGAAAAAAAATTCTCTGGCCTTTTTAGAGTTAAGGTTTCCATCTTTCTCATAATGGATGACCACCACCGATTCTATGACAACCAAAAGTTATGCACTCAAGGCACATTCTCTGAAAGTCTCCAATGGTCTTTTGGGTTAGCCAACTCTCCTGAAGGAGAATTCACAGCTCTTGGTTTGACCCTGTACATCTGTTCCTGCCCTAATCTCTTTAGAAAGGTCGTCCGGATCCCCTTGAGGACGCCCCCTAACCTCATAATCCCTCTGTGGATTGCCCAAGAACAAGAGCCACGACTGCCTCAGCAGCAGGAAACACCAGCTGCTGATGTTGCCTGGGTCTGATGAAAGGTCCTCATTCTCAAATTGAGCAGCCACCAAAGTGGAGGATGAGGTCAGCTCCCTTTGACTGGGCTTGCTGCATGCAGTGAAGCCAGCCTGCCCGTGACTAGGGGAGGGAAGTAGGGGGAGCTTGGAGAGAAAGCTGGGAGGGGGCGGGTCAGGACGGGGGAGGGGGCTTAAGTGAAGGAGTCCCGGTGGGGGCTGGGTCCCTACCCTGCAAGCTTTGGTACATGCTCCAGTAAATGCGCAGGCAATTTTTCTCCTTCTTCATTCCCCTCTTACACCGGCAATTGTAAAGTGCCTTTTGCTTCAGAGCTTCCATAGCGTTCCTACACTCATCCTTCGCTTCCAGCCCGGATGCCAGGCTGAAGTTGGTCTCCTTGCCCGCCACGCACTGCCTCAGGGTTCTGTACTTGGTACTACAGCTCTGCTCCTTCAGACACTGGTCGCTGGCTTTTACACAGTCCAAATGGTCCCCGCCACTGACTTCGGCTGTCAAAAGAATATCTAGGAAGGGGCAAGAAAGAGAAAGAAGGGTGAGAATTACATGTGCTCCTTTTAAGTAAAAGGTTCAACCTCTGGGAGACAGCCATGGACTCTGCTCCCCACCTTCCCCCCAATATTTTACTCTTATGAAAGCGAACCCAATTTCAAATATATTAATAAGGGGCTTAAAAGCCTTCCACACTCATAACTGAATTACCCCATCTTGGGAAGGGAATTACTTTCAAATGTATAAAAAGAAAATGTGTAGTGGTAGGGGGCGGGGGTTCTACTTGTTGGCCTTTTGGAGACCGTCCCTTTTCTCCCAGCGCTAAATCAGTGCCCTCACTCTCCCTCGAGCTGGCTGAGTCGTCAGGATTGCCATGTGGCCAATAGGGGTTCGGGCTTGCTCCCCAGACGGGAAGCGGCTGCCAGCGAAGGGAAGGCAGCAATCAGCCCAGCCTGCCCCATTTCAACTTGTGGGAACGCTAGGCTTATGACCCCCAGACAGATTATTCCACACGGCCTTTCGGGGTTAAGGCAGGGCCGGGTTACTAACTTGCTTTCAGGCTAGAGGCCTTTTGGGCTAGGCACCAAAGTGAACATTTTCCCAAACCTCCCACCCACTACTCAAAGCTTCCCGTGAAAAAACACCCACTGCCCACGCCAAGGCGCTGGAACGCTGGGGTTGAGGCAGGCGTGGTGAGAGATGATTTGGATTTGTAAAACAGATACAAAGTGGATGAGGGGGAGGACGGGGTCTATGGAGATGAGACTGAGTAAACTGAGGCACGCAAAGCAATCAAGTTTTTCTAGCAGCCAACATCGAGCGGGTAAGCGAATTCGGAAAAGTTTCCTATGTGAGTTCGTTGTTCCAACACATTTTTTGCCCTCTCTCTAACGTGAATCTATAACCGCTGCCGTAACTATCCTGGGGTGCTCCTGGGTCCAAAAAAATAGTGATGCCCCCCTCCTACTTGGTGCAAACAAGATGATTCGAGATAAGGTCGTAGAATGCAAAAAGAAAAAAAAGCAAAGCAAAATCATGAAGGGAGTTGGGGGTTTAGGAAGGCGAGAACTGCCCCCTTCCTAGACCTGTAGAGTTACTATAAAAGGATTCATAATGTAATCCGTCCCCCCAAACAACTTCAACCCCCCACTTTTCCCCATCCCACCCCGTGCTGGGGGCAAAGGGAGGGGGACACTGGGATCTGTCACATTCAAAAAGGTTCAACTTACCCACGAGCGGCAGCACGAAGTACAAGGTGGCAAGAAACATCGTGCCGAGCGCCCAGCTACTGGTCACCCCCACAAAAAAAAATAACAATAATTAGCAGCCGTCCCTTGCCGGAGATCAGCACGTAGCGATCCCCTCACAGCCGCACTGATGATTCTGCAGCCCAAAGTTCAGATCCATCGAGTTCAAGAGCAAACTCCGTCCGCAGGCACAGCCACCGCTGCTGGGTCTTGAGATCCGAAGGCTAGGAGGGGCTGAAGGATTTCTGCGCTTTTAGGGTTTCAGATCCGACCCAACCTGGAAGGGAGAGCCAGCTTTGAAATTAGAGGCGAGAGAGCCAGGAGCCTCCCACCTCCTCTCCTCCTCCTTGGGTCTGTCTGTGTCTCTCCCCACCTCCCACCCCCCACCGCCAGCCTCCTCTCCCCCGCCTCAGGAAGCTTTCCTTGGCTGGGGTTATCTGCCCACCCCCACCTTGGTTTTGTCGCTGGGAGGGTCCTCTTCTTGGGATACGTTTCTACCAAGCCTGTGAACGCTCCCAAGCTGCACGAGGACAGCCAGAGGGAGATGGATATCCAAGGTGGTTTCCCCAAAAGTCCAAGGGGGTGTCTTGTTCTGGCTGCTATGGAGGAGCGCGGCGGACTGAATGCATGCACAGAATTAAATAAATAATGTTACTTTCCACTGGCTGGAAGCGGAGCCCCAAGCAGCTTCCAAGTCATAGTATCTGCCGCAGCAACAGCAGCAGCGGCGGGAGCGGCAGCAGTGGCAGTTCCCAGTCTGATGTGGAAGGACTCCCCTTTTCCTAGGAACTTAGCCTGCCTCTCCCCACCTCTCTTTCTCTCTCTCTCTCTGTCTCCTTCCCCCTCTTCTCCCTCTTTTTTTCCTCTCCTGTCTGCTCCTCTAGCTGACCTTTACTACCCCTAACCCCTACACCAGAGTTTATTTTTATAGTGACCCTGGTAGAGAAACAAGTTGCCTCATTTAAAAACTCCCCTAGAAAAAGCCCCTAACATTACCACGATGTCCTTCGGCCTGGACGTCCAGTCCAACATACCACATACCCCGCCCTCTCCAAACCGTCTCCACGCACCCCAATCCCGGAGCTCTCTATTGCATCAACGCCGCCGCCCAGGGAAAAGAAAGCAGGAGCAAGAGCCCAGAGGACCTATTGATCAGCGCCAATATAGTGAGTGCAATGCTCCAAGCAGAAAAAAAAGGGGGGGGTTGCTAGCAAGAAGCAGGTGCAAACCCTGCAGAGCTCATATCCTTTGCTTTAGGAAATACTACTAGTACTCTGGGACAACGGTTTTACAGATTCACCCTCTCCCCCCAGCTACACTCAAACACACACAGGAGCTGCTGTCCTTAAAACCATCCCGTCTGGATAGTGAAGGGATGGGAACCAGGAGAAGGGGAAGAAAAGAGGTATTGAGCCACCAGACTATAGAGAACTTGCTCTAAATTTTCACCAACCTGGATTCAACAGACTACATCCAGCTGCAGCTAGGGAACGGGGACCAGATGTGCGCGTTTTGAGGAGAGGCGGGGGACAGTGGTCCCTCCCTCTCGTCCTTTCTCCCCCCCCCGCCCCGGCTTTGGCTGTTTGCCCCAAAAGAAGATACAGTAATCCTCTGAAATGTCCGCGGACAGAGTTTGGGGGTTTTTTTGGTGGTGGTTGTTGTTTTTTTCTTCCCTGGGACAATTTCCGATCAGAACCCCCTTTGTGTGAACAGATGTTAATGGATTATTGGAAACAATGTGGTTTGTCAGTTTCTAAGACCGGATTGCCCTTTGATTAAAACGGAACTGCCTATGTCCTCTTCTCCCTTGTTTCCCCGCGTCCTTCCCCACCCACTGAAAAAGGGACAGGACACACACTATAGCGGACACATAAATACACCGATATTCATGTGCACACGTCCTTCTAAGAACTCCAACCCAGACAAACCGCAAGCCCGGCGCGGGCTTACCCAGAGGCGCGCGCCACCCCCTTATCCCTACTCTCCCCCTCCCCAGCACAAGCATAGTCACAAAGGGTGCATGACCGCGAATTGTATAAATCACTCCATAGCTTTTTCCTTCCAACACAAAGTTGCTTGTTATTGTGCTCTTCCCCCACGTCACTTGGGGCTCTGAGTCAAGGTTTTTTTTTTTTTTTTTTTTTGCGTTAAAGACACACATTCATACACGTCTGCGTGCACACAGTCATCACGCTCACACACTGACTCAGACGCCCAATTTCTCCCTTTTCCTTCTGCCTCCAGAGGGTTTTACTGAATAGGACTAAAGTCAAGACAAACCTTCTGACATTCAAATGGGCTTTGCTCATGTGGTGATGACCTCACAAACATACCCCACGCCCGTGCTGATCAGTTAAAGAGTTGTTTGGGTTTTTTCCCCCTTAAATCAACGGGTGGCTACACATACCTCCTACCCTCCTTCCCTTTCACACACGTGGGACTACTAGCTCTCACATGCTCCACTGAGATTCCCCTGTTTTTGAATGTATCTCAAGCTAAAAATTTGCCCAAAGATGGGGTAAGGGAACTCCAGGCTCCACTGAAAACGAGATGAATCCAGCAAAAGGAGCACAAGGAGACTACATCTGTTGGGACCTGCAAAGTCATCTCAGTGGGCAATAGGCCACCAAAAAGGCGAAAAAAAATTGTCATTTGATTGGGGGGAGAGGCATTAATTGGAAAAAGGCAGGGAAAAACTGATATTTGAAATGAGGGTTCAAAGCAGGGGAGAAAGGGAGGAACAGAAATGGGTAGGAGGCCAGGATGGGTAGAAATCTTTCTATTCAACTACACCCATCAGCTGTAATCAGGAAAAACATCTGTCATCTGGGATGCACCAAGTGATACCTACACTGTCATTTCAGACTTGTGAAAGCACCTTCAATACATGCTGGAAACCCGAGATAGACATAAACACAATCAACTCATTTGTATGTGGCCGTGTTCATTTCAGAACAGGTAGCAAGAGATTTGGTCTTCCTCTACCCAGTGACAGATTTCTAGTTAAGTATATCAGTTTACTCTTGGCTCTTGAATAAACAAAGCAAACATATGTCACATATTCATGACAGATGGTCCAAACCAAAGGCTACTTAAATCCTTTTTCTCTATGGTTGTTACAGCTTCTGGGTTCCCTTGTAGAATAAAGAGAAATATAATTAGGTATAAAACTTCTGCTCCACAATCAGTTCCTCCAACTTTCACAACAATAATGATTTGCAAGGTAGGCCAATGACATCAAATATTTTACATTTGGAGGGGGATCATAGGAATCCTTGAGGTGAATTTAATTAGCTAGAGGCTGGAAAGAACAAAGGAATGTTCTCCGTATGGATCAATTATGAAGAACTAACTTTATGATGTAGATTAAAAACTTGTATTTCCTTGCACACCAGTCAATAAACATTTATTAAACATACTATGCACCAGGAGCTAAGCTAAATACTGGGGATGCAAAAATAGTTTTAAAAAATATCTTTGCCCTCAAGAAGAGGAAATTCCAAACTCATAAGGTCTCCCTTTCTTCATTTTCAGTTTATCTCAGAAAGATTAGGACACTGAACCTGGAGTCAGGAAGCCTTGTCCTAAGCAGTCATTCATTTAACTTCTCAGCTCCTTGTTTCCTCATCTATAAAATAAAAGGAGATATACTACACAGTTTTTAAAGGCTCTTCCAGATATGACAAGACCAAGAAAAAAAAGTTTTCTTTTCTTTTCTTTCTTTCTTTTTTTTTTTTTTGACAATTTGGAGCTATGTCCCTAAAGTCTTACTTAAAGACATTAGCATCAGGATGATTTCAGAGAGGCCTAGAGAGACTTACATAAACTAATGCTAAGTGAAATGAGCAGAACCAGGAGATCATTATACACAGTAACAACAAGATTATGTCCTGATCAGTTCAGATGGATGTGGCTCTGTTCAAAAATGAGGCAATTCAGGCCAGTTCCAATGGTCCCGTGATGGAGAGAGCCATCTGCATCCAGAGGGAGGACTGTGGGGACTGAGTGTGGATCATAACATAGTGTTTTCACTTAATTTATTGTGATTTTCTTACATTTTGTTTTCTTTTTAATCTGATTTTTCTTATGCAGCATAATAAATGTGGAAACATATATAGAAGAATTGCACATTTAACATATTGGATTACTTGCTGTCTACAGGAGGAGATAGAGGAAATGAAGAAGAAAAATTTGGAATATAAAGCTTTGCAAGAGTGAATGTTGAAAATTATCTATGCATATGTTTTGAAAATAAAAGGCTTTAATATAAAAATAAAGACATTGGCATTGAACACTCTATTTATAATGAATTTAACCTCAATCCACTGAGAAACAGTATTATAATACACTTCTAAAAGGGCTGGCTGACCTGAGTATCATACCTAAACTGAAATCCTGCCTCTGATATTTGATCATGAGCAAGTCATTTAAT
This sequence comes from Myrmecobius fasciatus, assembly GCA_023553655.1. NCBI lineage: Eukaryota > Metazoa > Chordata > Mammalia > Dasyuromorphia > Myrmecobiidae > Myrmecobius > Myrmecobius fasciatus. The sequence continues at coordinate 272,113 of JAJPUD010001565.1, forward strand.
GCCTTAGCTCTTGATGTTCCTAAATCTCTTATAGAAAATTTGCTGAAATGCATAAGGGAACAATTTTCATACTAAGTATACTCTGCCCCCGTGAGAGCTCATATTTAGGCTTTAAAAAATTAATATCACTTTTCTTTTCCTCATTCACTTATAGGGTATGAAAGTTCTTTAAATGTAAAGACTGCAACTACTTCCCTTAAAAATCTTAATTGTTCCTTGGGAGATATGGGACATACAATATAGATATTCAAAAAAATACTAGATCATAAAAGCAAAATTTTGTAAATAATCTATTAAAAAGAACCCAACAGAAGTTTGCTCTTCTTAATTGGTGATATAAAAATAAAACCAATGAAAATGCCCATAGATGAATGGCTATTATCTCAAGTTTAACCAGTCTGGACTTCACTTCTCTCAATTGTAAAATTAAGGTATTGAGTTAGATATTCTCTAAGGTACTAAAGCGTTTGAATCCTATGTACAAATCATTTATCAAAACTGATCTTCTGAAGAGATGTATGAACTAAAACATTTCAATTTTCATCTTGACGGAGACTTGTTGAATAAGCTTATCAAATCATTTTGTCAGAAGCATTACCACTAACTTCTAGGAATGAAGTGAACATAACAGCTATAAAACACTTGGAATCTGTGGGATAAAAATGAAAGGGATTATTAATATTATCTTATTTCCTTGGTGCTTATCAGCTCTACTGTTTATTCAGCTGAACTAAAGATGAAAGGTGACATAAATACCAAATATTATTAGTCATTATAAATGTTACTACCATTCTCAGTAGCATTTCTGTTTTCTCTACAGGAAATTGGTTTTAATGCTTCAAAATTAGGTTTAATTCACACAATGCATGTGTTATATGTTTCTATGAGTCAAGCAATTTTCTTTTATTTTTAGATATATATGTGCTTATTAGAAATAATCTATTCTATAGCAACATTTTTGTCTGTTATTACCACATCAACAATTCCAATAACGGTTCACAATCCATATGGATGCAGTTTCTGAAATAATTATATATGGAATCAGAAATTGAAAAAGACTCCAAGGAAAAATCTAATTCACAGCCTTCCTTTTTAAAATAGTATAACAAAGCCCAAGTGACTTGTCCTGGGTCACTCAGGTAATAGGATGGAGAGTTTTGATTTACACTCATTTCCTACATGCAAAGTGAAACAAGCAATACATTTTATACGGTAATGGCAATATTATAAGAATAATCAACTGTGAAAGACTTAGCTACTCTGATCAAGACAATAATCCAAGAGAATTCCAAAAGACCCATGGTGAAAAAATGCTATCCAGAGAACTGATAAATTCTGAATGCAGATTGAAGCTTACTTTTTAAAACTATTTTTTTCTTGTTTTATTTTTATTTCTGTATTTTTTTTGGTGACATGGATAATATGAAAATGTTTTGCATGACTTCACATATGTAATTAATATCAAATTGCTTGCTTGCCTTCTCAGGAGAAAGAGAATTTGAAACTCAAAATTAAAAAAAAATTTTAAAGTTTTACATGTAATATGGAAATATTTAACTATATATGTGTATAAATATATATGTGTGTATACACATACCCATATCATATATATCTCAAACTCTCCTCTTCTAAATCTGTTTCCAGGGCCCTTTCTTCATTTTGTATGAGTTTCACTGCCCCACCCCACTCTAGATTAGTCATGTTTGTCTAACGTTTCGAATATAGTTCATTAAAATACCAGAACAATTGAGCCTTGACTGCCCAGTGATGATGTTTCTGAAAGTCATTGTCTTCTCAGACACCATCATTTTGCTAAAAGATTTGTAGCAAAATCCTTGTACCAGACCAATACTAAATAGAGACATATAATACAATTATTATTACTGCTGAGACAGAAACAGCCTCAGTTAGGTACTATTCCATTGGAAACTTGACATTCTTTATATTTTTCAAAAGTCATTATCATAATAGAAAGTCCTTTTTCTATACACCTTGATAATAACATATGATGTAGTTCCTTTCTGGGAAAGGATTGCTTGCCTTAGGTCATGCTTTAAGACATAGTGCCAATAAATAGAGTAACATTAGCCACGATGTTCCCTAATCATCTAGAAATGTACCTTCCATTGTCACTATGAAAGGCAAATTTCATATAATTCAGAAGTAAGGGCTAATGATGAGCATGTGGGAATATCACCACTAAAGATATATATATATATATATATATATATATATATATATTTTTTTTTTAAAAAATTGAGCTAACCAACATTTCAAAGAGCTGAGTAAACATTCAGGGCCTTTTCAGAGACTTGTAGAAATATATATGTATATGTGTGTATGTGTATATATATGCATATGTATGTATATATACAAACACACCCATTAATACCATCCCCAATCCCTAACATGAAACCTGGTTTAAAAATTTCTGTTTAATAATAGTAGATTTCATTTTATAATGCGATGCTCTTCCCTTTATCCTTTGTCAAATTTAGAAGTGAGTTACTTTCAGCTTGTAGAATCCTTTTCTAGGATAACTATATTAAGATAAGTATTTTGGAAATTATTTACAAATGGAAGTTTCTTATTGGCTGTCAGGGTTTCTTGACCCTGAAGAACCTCTCTTAAGAAATTTCTTGTCCTCTTTAGTTTTAAACTAATCTTCATTCCTTATTACCAATAAGACAGAACAAGTGCTATAATGCATTTACGGAAGATTATTGCATTTCTTGAAGAGTTGAAGTCATTTGTACTTTGGCCTTAAGCCATGGAATGCATTCAAGGTGTGCATCTCTACTGAAATGAAGTGCCTGTCATGTCTTATTGTTTAAATATATGGTAAAAGAAATCCCATCTTCATAGAGCTTTTTTTTTCATGCTGGTGAAAGGTACCATATTAAAAGCACTCTAAATTGAAGTCTTCTTTATCCAGGAAGAGAATAAGGAGAGCTGCCTTAAGGGAAGCACCTGTTTTCCTTATACCACTTTCCTAATAAGCCTAAACCTTATTCTGGAGGGACCTTATTGAAGTGTGAGAAGAAAGCTTAATTTCCAATCTTGTCCAGTAATTAGCCTCCTTTGCTTGAGAGCCTAAAAACACAGATTCCAATCTGGATGAGCTTTCGGATGTAGAATGGAAACAAGATGGAAAACAATGACTCATTTCTATAGAAACCTTTTAGCTGCCTTGAGATGGTAACACATTTTTATTTCTGTTCAGGTGCACGAGGATGACAGCAGGAGCATGAGAGCCTAATCCGGGTATTGTAAAGTAGGCAAAGCCCCTCAGGCTGCTAGAGATCTGGGGGTGAGTATGGATTGTAGGATCTCATCCTTATAAAAAAAGAAAAGCCCAACATTAGCACCAGAATCACCATCATTCACTTCTCTCTGCAAGTGTTTTTCTCAGGCAATCTTGTGAAAATGCCTTAGAAATAAATTATTTACTAAGATGCTCATATCTAGAAAAATGGAATTATTATCATCTTGGAGAGATTTGCATGTTGTTAATAATGATGATGACCTCCACCATTGGCTTATTCAGCCAATAGGAACAGAAGGAAGTATGCTGGAGCCCAGGTTTTGTTTTAGGCTCAGATGAGTTCCTGAGGTTAGGAAGATCTGAGTTCAAGTGCAGCTTCAAATGGGTGCTAGCTTTGTGACGCTGAGCAAGAAAATTAACATAGTCTGCCTCAGTTTCCTCAACTGAAAATGGGTATTATAATAGCATCTACCTGCATTGTTTTTTGTGAGGTTCAAATAAGATATTTGTAAAGCACTTAGCATAGTGCTTGACACATAGTAGCTAATTCATAAAAGTTTTTTTGCTTCCTCTTTCTTTCCCTCCTTTCCTCCAATCCTTCCTTTTTACCCCTAATTTCTCCCTCCTCTCCCTCCCAAAAGATAAGTATTAGAAAGAAAAATGACCTCATAATTTCCTATACTAGGAATGTGGTAGTTTGAATGAATGAATCAAGGGTCTTTTTTTTTTTTTAATTCAGGGAGTACATGATTTTCTACAGGTGACCCAAACAATTCCAACTGTAGCACGTTTGATAGTCATTTGGGTTATTTACTTAAGAATGAAGATTATTCTTTATAACCTGAGAGCAGCCCATTTCTTCCTAAATTGCTAATTAAAACACAACAAATTTGGTGTACTTGCTGAAATGGCCCAAGTACCTCGTTTAACTCTATAATGGCCACTTTCATTGTCGTGATTGTTTCCTCTAGAAATTTTTTTTTCATTTGAGTTTTTACCATGCTAGTCTCCTTATTAGGCCTTCTGGTCTTTCTATTATACTTATATATTTAAATTTTATGTGGTACCTATATATTTATATTTCAATCTTTTTATCGTACCTAGTAATCCTATATACTTGTGACTTGTTTTCTTTGTTAAATTGAGATCAATTGACACCAGGAAGATTTTTGAAAGGAAAAAAACCCTCTTTAGAATATAAATCTACACATCTCAGAGTAACATTTTTTTTTAATGGCTTCATCATCAGTTGCTTTAATGTAAGGCTACAAGAGATGCTTAAGGATAAGGCTCAAAATAAGAGAGAGGTTTCCTTCCTCAGCTTCTAGCTCAATCAATTCTGGTAGAAGTCGTTAATAACAACATGTTTATTTCTCTAAGGTGAAAATAATATTCTTCTAGATGTATAAATTTTAGCAACAAGTGAATTTCTGAACTATTTTCAAAAGAGTGACTAAAAAGGGACTTAAAGAGAGCTGAATGAGTATGATTCTGGCATCAGAAGAGGAAAAAAGGACATTCAATTCAATTAGTATTTATTGAGTTTATTATTTGCTAAATTACTTTGAAAAGTGTAGAATTTTAAATTAAATTTTAAAATTCAAATTTTAAAAGTATCTGAGCTATACAATGCTCTTTCTGAAGTCATTTATAGCTAACACTCATATAGTTCTTTAAGATTTGTCAAGCACTTTTCCTAGTTTCATCTCATTTTAGCCATATCACAGACCAGTATTGGTCTCGTTTTGCAAATGAGAAAAATGTGGCTCACTCTAAAACTTATAGGTAAAATAAGAATTCCAGAGCCCCCCATATAGAGATTATGATGGAACAAACTCAGATGAAAAAGCCTAGAATAAATTATCGTGATGTCTGCATGGTATAATCAAAACAAGGGTGGTACCTTTAAATTTGGAATTTGGGTCATTTCAGCAAATATACCAAGAGCTAGTAAACCATACCAAAAGCTTTCACAGAGCTAATAAATGTCAAAGGTGTAATTTGAACTGATGTCTTTTTGATTCCAGGTCCAGAACTCCTTTCAATGTGCCATAAGCCTTCCATACAAACACTCATAAAATATAAACATGGAACTTGTTGAAAGATTATAGAAGGAAGTGTATGATTAAGTGCCAAAAGTGGATGAAAAATAAACTTTTTTTTTCCCTAGGAGTACGAAGGATTCAAATAGCAATGGGCTGGATTACCAGTAGATGGCTTATGGGGAAGGTGAAACAAGTTCAGAAAAAAAGAGAAGAAGATTCAATAAGTATTTATTAAATTTTAGATAGGGACTAAATCTGTGATTTCATTGGTATAGAGAAATTCCAGATGAGGAAATTCCCTCCACTAATGTAAATTAGCACTTTCCCAAAAACCTAAAATCTTAGGTTTGTAATGCAGGTTAAATGATTTGTGTCAGAACTGAAATCTTTCTGACATAAGATAGGCTTCCTATATGGTTCCTCATCCTTCCTATATGAGGTTCCTCATCAGAACCTCAAGGAAAGGGATGTGCGTTTTCTGGACTTCTTCCCCTGCCCTTTGCCCATATTGTGAGAGCCTGGCAGCTCAAGAGATAGTGACCCTTTATTGTTTGATGCACTATTCAATAACCTACCTGTTTATTGAGCTATTGCGTAATTATTAAAGCACATGAAGAATCTGTGCTATCTCTAATACTTTTCTTTGCAATGTTCACCAACAGTGAGGTAGATTTTCTAAATTTCTGTTTTATGTCTGCTAACTAAACCCTTTAAACATTCAGGCCTTCCTGCTTGGAGGTCCATGAATTTAAAATGATATGCTGACATGGCACAGGAGTCCACCTCAGCAGACTTACCATAAAGTTTTGTGTTAACTTGATTGGGCCATCAGTGATGTTCATGATGATATTAATAGTTACCTATAATGGCACTGGATTATTGACATCATTCTTTAAACAGGTCGTTGAGTTTCGTTTTGTTTGTGTAAATGCTGTCATTTTTTCCCCTCAAGAATAGATGCTTCTCCTGCATAAAAAATGAATCTTATGTTTATTCTACAGCATCAAGGACAACATTGGATTAATAAGTATGAAATCACCAGGATGATGCTAGATGATATATTGCAACCACATCATTAATGAGAATTTTTATTTGTGCAGTATAATCTCACCTATTTGGATTGTTCAAGGCCAGGTACACAGTAGATATGTGTAAATTCCATTTAATTCAACAAGCATTTATTAAGGGACAGCAATGTGCAAAACACTGTGATAGTTACTGGAAATGTAAAGACGAAAACAAAACAAAACCCAGAAAAACATCTACTGGAAATATCATAGGACCCTTTCCCTAGATTGTGCTACAATCGTAATTTATTCCACTTACTTGCATGAATATAATTCTTAAGGAACAAAATAGATTCATATTCTCAAAATATATCTGATTCATCTTTGGGATATTTGTTTTTAGAAAATTGTCTCCTTCACATGATATCTGAGAGCAATTTGTCCCCTCGAATTTCAGAAGCTTTATGAAATTGGTTTTAAATCTTTAACAGAATACCAAGAGGAATTATTTAAAATAGCAAAATATGCAGACATTCTGACCAGAAGAAATCTAAATCCTTATAAGATGATATACATTGGACACCTGGAAGCCATTAGAGAAGATGTTTTATTAGGGTTATGTATAGTACCTAGCTTAATTAAGGCACAAGACTTGGGTCCAAGTCTTGCTTCTAAAAATGTATCATTTGATTATGTCTTTATAATTTTGTCAAAACTGAGATCATTTTTTGAAATAGTCTAAATAAAACTAATGAAATAAGCAGTATGATAATCTAGAAAATGAAAATGGTCTAATCAGCTCTAAACTTAAAAAAGCCTGATAAATGCTATAATTAACGTATTATTTGCAAAGTGATTTTTAAAAATTATCTCATTTGATCCTCAGAACAGCTCTGTGAAGTAGGTAGAACAGATATTATTCTCCCTCCTTTTACAGATAAGGAACCCAAAGCTCTGATCAATAAATTACTTACCCAAGGTCACATAACTAGTAAAGATCAGAGTTTGTGTCCATAACTTCCTAAATACAGGTCTAACCTTCTATCCACTACACAAAGTACTGCTTCAGAGGCAGACAGAAAGGCATACTATTCTCTCATAATAGCTGAAGTTCATTTTACTTTCTCACAGCTAAAATCAGATTGATTAGGATTCTATTTGAATCTTTTAAAATTCAAATAATCTGGAATACCTATCTTAATGAAAAATTAATTTAGTCAACTGTCTATTCCACCTCCTACTCTCTACTACCTGAACAGCTCAATGAAATTTTATATAAGGATAGACTACTCATTGAATTATTTTGGGGGGGAGGAATGGTGAGAGATTAAGTTTGAAGGGGCACTCAAAACTAATATACGCCCTTTCAAATATTCTATGTCACAGTCAAATTGACCTATATAATACTCCCTGGTATATGAAATTCCATTTCTTGTTTTAATGTTCCTGAACAGACCATCCCCCCTGTCTGGAATACTTTTCCTCCTCGTTTCTGCCTCCTTGGATCCTTTCAAACCAGTGTTCAAATGTTGCCATCCTTCAAGAAGTCTTTCTAGGACTCTAAATTATCTGTGGCCCCATTAATTTGCAGATCTTTTTCATTCATTTCCATTATATAAATATAATATATAGTATACGTTCATGTATATGCACATATGCACATGTGTATGTCATTATAAACTTTAAAATAGCATAAGTGACTCCATTTTTAACCACCATTTAGTGGTTATGTTTCAACTGCTTATAAATCACCACATTTTTTATCTCAATCTTATTTCCCCTTCCCACTGTTATCTGACTAAAAAAATACCTCGCTACTCCTCTAAATTGTCTCCCAATATCCTCCTCCAATAAGAAACCTAGTGTCATAATCACTTCATGCTGTTTTTTTGTTGTTGTTTTTTTCTCACTTCCTCCATTGATTAACTGGATAGATCCTTGGCTATGGAGAGATTTGATCTCAGTTTGCTTTATAACTGGCATGCACTGCTTAAAAAATTATTGCATGAATGTAACTACTCAGTAACTTTATTTCATTGTTATATACATATATACATAGCATTCACAAATATATACACACATAAACATACATAAGCACCACACACAAATGCATATATGACAACATACACACATGAACATGTGCACATGTACATGTACATACACAGAGGCGCACAATGCATATATAGGCAGTTTGAGCACTGCAATGCACACATGTGCATGCATGAACACATGCAACACACATGCTCATAATGTGTTGGCATGTACATGTGCACACACAGAAATAAACACACATGGTTCCAGCACATGGATACATATGTGCACACAGAATCAACACATATCATACATGCTTATGCACACATTGATACACATACACATGTATATACATGAACACAATGCATATATCAACATATGCAATACACACATATGTGTTGCACATGCACATGTACACCCCTACACACATGAACCTGTGCACCACATATGTTTGCATGAGCACACATGGATATAGGTGTAGGTGATCGTGTGTACACAGTGCATATGTGAACACATGCAACATGTGTACATGTACATGTTTATGCATATGTGGATACATGTGTGTATGTGTGTACATGCATATCAACACACGTAGATACATATGCACTTGTGCGTGTATGGATGCATGAACACAGATGCATATAGTTGTGTATGGAACATTGCACATGTACACGTGTGTAGGCATGAACACATATCAACAATGTGCTGACATGTATGTCTGTGCATGTGTGGATGCATCTATGTATGTGTGCACACACATGCCAACACATGCACACACATGCATGTTTATGTGATGCATCAGTATCAGAATATGACAATATGGGAAGATACTTCTATTGGCTCTTGACACCAATGTGTCCTTGGATTGTTTTAAGAATCCTATCACTGTACCCCTCTGTTAATCATAGAATCTTTAAATTAAAAGGGACTTCATGGATCATACAATCCACCACATTTATTTTACAGATGAGGATACTGAGGTCTAGAAGGTGGAAAAGACTCATGAGCACATTCTTAATTCCTCCATCTTTTTACTATTCCACCCAAGCCCTTGACTATCTGTGGTGTCCCTCAGCACTTAAAAAAAAATACAAGGATTCCACTCAATCTTAGTCTGGCATTTTCCTGAATGAAAGAAGTCACAGATTATTTAATTAAGTAGCTCTCTTTGTATCACAAAATGCATGATTGGGATCCTGATTGACTGTTTGGAACACTGAAATACAGGAAGAAAAAAGTTAGAATTATTCTATTAAAAAATTGTTCAAAAGGGCCATGTGAGAAGAAGGGCTATGATATGAGAAGACCCTGGTATGTACCTCCAGAAACAAGTTTAGGTTTCACCTTCACCTTAATGAGTTCTGAATTCTGAACCAAAGCCAAACTGTGAGGTTTACCTACATTTCATCTTAGCCAAATGTAACTTCCTCTTCCTAAGAAAAGGGGCTTAAAGGTTTATTTTTTAAAAGCTTCTTGGAAATCAAGCAGCTTTCATAAAGGAAAAATGAAAACCCTTCAGAAGTCTTTAAGCAGAAGAAGCTCAGAAACATGTGGATTACATTTCCCTTAAATTCCCATGGGTTTGCATATGGAAAGAGGGGCTTGCAATAAATACATTTTCTATTTTCCTGTATTTGGAAGCCAGTGATGTTTGAGATGTACAGGAAACTAAAAATATGTGTGGTTACATGTTTAAGTCCTGTTACATCTTTGAAAGGCCCTGATAAGAAAGAGGAAGTGAGCATTTAGCATCTAAAAGAAACCATTTCAAAAGAAAAAAATTCCACATAGCTTTTACACTAGAGAGATATTCTCTAATCTTTCCTTTGTCTCTTCTCACAACCATAATCAATATTTTTAGGGCCAAAGGTAGGGCGAAGGAAAAGAGTTTATTCAGTTGTTTTTTTTTTTTTTTTGTAGGATTCTGGGCCATAGAGGCCAAATTAATATTTTGCTAAATATGTCCATTAAGTGTCTTTGATTGCTTTTAAAAGGTGTCATAGAATAGAAAGAAAAGAGAAAGAAAAAGAATCTGAGAGTTAAGGGTAAATGATACTTTTAAGTATCTTGCTACTAGAAATGTCATAGAAAATAACAGGAACAGCAAATAGATAAAACCTGAAACAGGCACTTTAATGCTCTTCTGTAAAGCATTTCCAAAGAGATGATTCAGAGTCAAGAGGTACTTTGCTATGAAAATTAACAAATTATATTTATTTTATCAGTTAAAAAGAATTTGTCACATTATCTATGTAATGATTTTTTTTCCTATTAAATTTGTCACATCCAGATTGGATTAAGAAATGTAAATCCAAATGCCAAACTTTAGAAGCTATTTCTGAAATTCCATAAGTTAGTAGAATGTTTTTTCCCCATTTGATTTTTTTTGAAGATCATATTCCAAAATGATATTAAAATACATGCTGCAAATAAGCATTTCTATTTCCATAGAATAAAATAAGATAAATCCAGAAATGAAATTTTAATTTAAAAATACTTTCTAGTTCTATAATATTAATACATTAATGTACTGAGGTTAAAATGAAAAGGTTTATTTATTTTTACACCTAAATTTTTTGGTTGAGGCCATGTCCAGTTATATCTGAAAAGTGGACTGCTAGAGCCCCCTAGCTGCTACATAGAATTTTATTCTCCAAAGCCATAATTCCTGAGTTTGAAGGTGATATACTAAGAAACGTGCTAACAATCAAATTATGAAAAAATATATATACAAAAGGAACCATGAACACTAACTTTGGAAATCAGTAATATCACACGTGGAGACAGTTTGTTTTTGCTCATTCTGTCTCCTGGGAATCCCCTTCCCCCTCCCATTTGATGTTCCCTGACAAATGTAAATGCACAATACTTGACAATTCTGTCTTTTATTAATGTTTTTGTATAGATGTTTACATACCTTTTGCATGTGTTCATCTGTCTGAGAATATACACTTTGAGAATATAGAAAAATCTGCTCTTTTTCATTGAGATATAGTGGTTTGTTTGCTACTGTTCTAAAAATATAATTTCATAATTTTTTATTGATAATAATTAGGGATGATAATAAGCACCTCAAAATTTGACAAAAATAAGTTTAGAATGATTGCAGAAAATGTGTTTTCAAAGTATATTTTCTGATCCCAAAGTTACAACTTTTTGGAATGTAGTTAGATTTATCCTTTTCAGTATAGTTGAAAAAAGTGTTAGTAAAGTTAGGAAAAACCTGGGTTCAGATTCTGATCTTGTGAGTTGTGTGATCATGAGAAAGAATCTTGAATTCTATGAGTGTCAGTTTCTTTGCCTGTAAAATACTCAGATGGACCTATCCATTTATCAATTTGGATATTCTTTGAAAAGATGTTAATTACATCTGGTCCATACCAGCTCATCTTCTGTAACTCTTATCTGAGTCTTCCCAAGAGTCTTCCAACATACTGGAAGTCTTTGCTTCCTTCTGACATCCAAATAGAATCTGTGGAGCAACTGTCATCCATCATTTTCACTATGGGACTAGCGCATCTTTTATCCTTGATAGCATCAATCTGTTAAAAGGAGATAATATATTTGACTTTGCTCAAAGATACCAAGAAGCAATAGATTGCAGCTTCTGCAAAGATTGTTGTGATGATCAAATAAGATAATGTACTTTGCAAATCCTTCAAGTACTAAGTGAATTCAATTCGATTTGGCAAGCATTTATTAAACTCCTACCATGTGCAAAGTCATCATGTAAGGCTCTGGGGAGACAAAAAATGAAACACTCTCTCCTTTCGTCACTAAGTTTGTATGCTTTTCTCCAGCGTCCTCCTTCATACCTCCCTCATACAATGTAGGGCACACTTTGAGAAAGGAAGTGAAAGGGGGAGGGAAGGAGGAATGAAGAAAAAAAGGGAGGGAGGGAGAGAGAAATGGAGGCAGGAAGGAAGGAAAGAAGGGTAGGAAGAAAAGGGAGGCAGAATTTTTTTATGATTTAAGTACTTAGTAAATGCAAAAATGTGAAAAATTTCCTGGTGATAGACAAAGAAAACAGAGAATTATCAAGAGTTTTTAGAATGATCTTTATATTTCAAAGATATTCAGAGGATCAATGGCTTCCAGAAGTGATCTCACTGACTGCTTAACTCCCCAAAGTTTTGCATATCATCCTTGTCGAAATAAATGCACCTATCTTGTTATTTTAGTTGTCTTTATCCATGTCTTATAACTCCTACTAGAATGTGAGATCCAGAGGACAGGAACTAGATTAAGGAATAAAGTAATTTTATATTCCTGGGATACATTCTTCTTAAAATACACACTCCAAAGTTATAGAAGGAATCCTGAAAAAAATCAGACTTTGTTTTGATTCATTAAAAAAGGGCTACTGATAGGCAAAGGATAGACCTGGGGCACTCTCTATGTGGGAACTATTTTCAGCAAAGTAGATCAGTAACTTGATAATGATTTAGCAACTAAATTTATAGGGAGTTGTGGGAGGAACAAAGAACTTCTATGAGTGGACCAGAATTTTCTATCAAGTAAATTAAAAGCAAAATTTGAATCAGGTCTTCCTGATCACAGGTTAAATAATCTAAAACAATTTTTTCAAATGCTTTATAAACACTTTGATTCTTTTAGTGGAACAAGCTGTGAAAAAAACTTGTGATTTGTAACATTGTCAAAGAGGGTTGATTTCTTTCCCAAAGGAATATATAATTTTTACTCCTACTAGAAAGTGTAAGATTTATAGCAATGTCAAAAGTTAACTACTGAAGTAGAAGACATGCCACTAGGTAACAAGTGCCCAAAGCTGCCTAAGGAGAAATGAACCCTCAGATCAACATACAGTTTTGTGAATTGGCTCCAAGGTAGAATATTCTGTAATTTATGTGATGAAGGACTATAGTTAAACTGGGCAAACTCACTAACAGAATAACTTAGGAGGTTGTAATTTGAAGAGGAAAGTGTAAGAAGGATCATAAAATATAATCTATCATTTGAAAGAATAGCTAAAATTTGAATTCAAGTCCTGTTTCCATAAGTAGTGAGGTAATGGAGAAAGTAGTGATCTTTATTTTGCTTCTCTATTAATTGGAAACATGTCTAGAGTTTGCTCATGATAAATGGCAGATTTAGTTTGCATATGTGTATACATGTGTGTATATGCTTGTTATCTGACAATATTTATGTAAATGCTTTTAAATGAGTTTAGCATAATTTATACATTTTTCAAAAATTTTTTTTCTTGTATTTGTTAATGGAAACACTTGCTTTTATTGGACTTGTTTTTAATATGATTCCTAATATTAAATATTGATTCATTTTTATTCCTTGTAAAAAAAAAGAATGGCTGCCTGTTCTCTTAAGTGCATGAGAGAAAGAAGAAAGAATGAAATTAAATAGGAAAAGAAACACTTTTAAGTTTTAATTTTAGCTTTATTTTTTGGTGGAAGGAGTGGCAGGCAACCTAAGGCTATAATTTCATCATCATGGATGAGTGCTGGTCTAATATAATTTTAGGTAGGGATTGCCTACCTAGGATCTGTTAACTGTTTTTGAAGAATATTTTGAAAATTTATTTATAATTGGTTTTCTTTGTAATCCAACACATTTTATTCTATGCATATAAACATTATTCGGAGGTATTCATAGTTTTAACCAGTTTGTCAAATGGGTTCCTGATGCAAAAATGGTTAAGAACTCCTAACCTTGGAGTTACCAGAGTCACTGAGAGCTGCCCATGGTCACCCAGCTAAGACATGAGAGGAATGCTTTGAACCCAAATCTTGGTCAGTCTTCAGCCATTATTCCAAGTTGCCTCTCAAACCTCAGAGTATTTTATTTAAATGTGTTTGTGATACTTTCTCTCCTCTACCGAAAGGAATATAAAAAAACCACATCTTTGTCAGAGTTTGTTTTCTTGAGACAACAAAATCAACAGAAAATCCTTGCACTAAAATATTTTATGTTGAAACACATATTTAACCCACATTCGCCTTATCCATCTATGAGTTTTCTTGCATTCCAGTTGTCGTTTGCTAGATTTAATGAGTGCTTAAAATAAAGTTACATTTGTACTTGTTCGTGGTGCTTTGGAGGAGTTTGAAGCTGACATGTCCTTTTGGGTTACATGACAATGTCTCCATAATCTGAACAGCATTTAACCAAAACATCCCTTTTCTGGTAAACTTCCACTGGGCCAACTTCCTTTGTAAAGTACATCGTAGCATCTGCAGTAGCATATGGGGGAAGGAAGGCATCCAAAGAGCACAAAAGGAGGGAAGATGGGAAGAGGCTTTTTGCTCTCCTCTCCAAATGCAAAAATGAAAAGGTCACATTGGCTGACATTCTGTAAACTTAAACCATATTGTTTCCTGAGAGTGTAAGTCTTATAAATTTTTAAATTGTGCCTTCTCACAGGAATGGCTCAGAGAGCCAGGGCAAAAGGGAAGTTCACAGTATACATATCTACAAATCAAAACCAAGTTTATAGGCTTAATTTCAGTTTTGCTGGCACTGGCAGTATGCTTATGAAACTTTGAGGGAAATAAAGCAACTATTGGATGATGTCTTAAGTATCATTTCAGATTCCTTTACTGGCTTTATATAATAGGTAAATGGGAGGTTTGGAGATGCTTTATTTGTACATGTGTATGTTTGTTTTTACTTAGATGTTGCCAGGAAATATGCACATGGAGCAAACCATTTGCATTTTTTAAAAGATTCTAAAAGGATGTGTGCTAAGGAAGTGTGGTTTAGTAGAAAGTACTCTGCACTGGGAATTAGTAGAGTTCAGGTATCATTTTACTTTCTGTCAATGATTTAGGTAACTCAAAGAACTCTTTACATCATTGGTTAAAAGAAAATTGAACAATAACAACAATAGTGCACATTTTAAGATTTGCAAAACACTTTATAAAAATCCTCACAACAACCCTTGGAAGTGGGTCCTGCTATTAAGCCCATTTTACAGATGAGGAAACCAAGGCAGACATATGTTATATGGCTTGCCCAGGGTCACGCAGCTAGTAACGATCAGAATTCACTCCTTCCCAGCTCCTGGACTATTGCTCTGTTACTTTAACACTCAGCTGCCTTAGACAATCTCTACGGTCCTCTATAGCTCCAACATTCTATGATTCTTAAAATAGAAATAATTTTAGAAGAACAAAGTCTATTATCAAACCTTCCGAGAATGGTTATTACACACGGATTTCAGTTCTTTTGAACCGCAAGAGTTAGACTCTATTGATTAATTATGTATCCCTACTGAGGTACCGAAGAACATTGGTTTCATGTCAAATCCTGGCTCTGCTTTTTGCTAACGTGGGAAATGCAACCTCTTTGGTTTGAGTTTTCTCATCTATAAATTGATGGGGTCAGATTAGGTGACCTCTAGGTCTCTTCCAACTTTAAATCTATAATCCTATTGTCTCTGTAGTAGTTTCCATTATCAAATACAATGGGCAGCTTGAAGCCTGAGAATTAAAAGGAAGCAATTAATTTAATAACGACATATTCATTGACCCTCAGATAAAAGCAGCCTGTTAGGAGGGATGATGAAGTCTTAGAAAACTCCCTGCTCAAATGATAAATACTTCTTTGCTGAAATGGTCTGCAGCTGGGTATCAGGTCATGTCAATCTACTAGGGACAAAGTTAACTCAAACTGTACCATGTCTGTTCCACTGCTTCTTGACTGAGAATAGCCCTTGTTGTTGGGGTTAGAGTGAGCAGGATTAACACAAGCTGTCCCAGGTCCACTAGCATCCTGGGTCAAATCTATGATCCTGTGAATTTAGCCAGCCTTTTAGAGACAGAGTACATAAGGGAAATAAGAATGACCCCCACATAATTTACCACCCAAAAAACCTCCTCTACTAGCTGAACAGGAAGAAATCACAATTAAAGTTTTTGATATTTAGGCTTTTGGATTCCTTTGCTATTTTCTTGAGTTGATCCTTTAAAAATGTAAATATTCATGGGTGGGCTACTGCCCTAGGGTGTTATAAATAATCAACCACATAATTTGGATTAAGTTATCCCATGGTATACTAACCACTGTCCTTGCTCTAGTCTTCCTTATCTCCTGTCAGGAATTATTACAATAGGCTTCTATTGATCTTTCTATCTCCACTCTCTTCCTCTTGCAATCCATTTTTCATACTGTTGCCAGAAAAATATTTCTTCCTTTTTTATCCATCCATACATTTACTCATATTCTGGTTCTCATTGCTTATCAATAAAAGCCCAAACTTCTCTGCCTGGAATTCAGTGATGTCCAATTTGACAATTCTGATGTGAACATGGACCATATTTTCATACTTCCATGCTCAGGTTGTGCCTAAAATGCTAATTCTGCTTCCTTTATCATGCAGAATTCCTGCTTATTTTTAAAAGCCCATGTGCAATACCACCTCCTCCAAGAAGTCACACTGATATCTTTCCCCTTCAGATCACAGTGCATTTTGTTTTATTACTTATATTCACTTAATCATGTCATAGTGTACACTGCTGGAGTCCTCTCCTACGACAGTATAAGTTTCTTTTTTAAATAATAGCTTTTCATTTTCAAATTACATGCAAAAATAATTTTCAACATTCACCTTTGCAATTTCCACCTTTCCAAATTTTTCTCCCTCTCTTTCTCTCACCTCCCTCTTCTATTCAGCAAGCAATCCAATATATGTTAAACATGTGCAGTTCTTCTATATATATTTCCACATTTATCATGCTATACAAGAAAAATCAGATCAAAAAATAAAAAAAGGAAAAAAATCAAGCAAGCAGTAACAAAAAAGTGAAAATGCTATGTTGTGATCCACACTCAGTCCCCATAGTCCTCTCTCTGGATGTAGATGGCTCTCTCTATCCCAAGTCTATTGGAATTGGCCTGAATCACTTCATTGTTGAAAGGAGCCATGTCCAACACAGTTGATTATGACATAATGTTGTTATTGTTGTGTACAATGTTCTCCTGGTTCTATTCCACATAACATCAGTTCATTTAAATCTCTCCGGGTCTCTCCAAAATAATCCTGCCTATTGTTTCTCCTAGATCAATAACATTCCATGACATTCACATACCATACCTTATTCAGCCATTCTCCAACTGATGGGCATCCACTCAGTCCAGTTCCTTGTCACTACAAAAAAGGCTGCCATAAACGTTTTTGCACATGTGGGTCCTTTTCCCTTTTTTATGATCTCTTTGGGATACAGGCCTGGTAGATAACACTGCTGGATGCACAGTTTGATAGCTCTTTGGGAATAGTTCCAAATTGCTCTCTAGAATGATTGAATCGTTCACAAGAGCCTAAGTTTCTTGAAAGGAAACTTCACTGTCTTGTGGAAGGAGTGCTGGACTTGAAGCCTTAAGATTGTTTTTTGAATCCTGCCTCATTTCCTGTGTCTATCATGGGGAGATCACTCTCAGAAGTCTCAGTTTTCTCATATGCAAGAGAGGGATAATAGAACATCTGGAAGTTTGTGTGAGCAAAGTTTCTTGCAAACTTTAAAGCAACACAGTGAGCCTTTTTATTAGCAGATTCTGTATATGTGAAACAGGTGACCTTTGGGGGGGTCTATTTAGTACCAGAATTTTTGTGTTATTTTTTTGGGTAGTTTCACTGTTTGAAATGACCTCCAAGCATTGTACTGAAGTGCTCTAGTGTCCCTAAGAACCAGGCAGCTGTGATGTGCCTGAAAGAGAAAATACCTATTAAATAGTCTTTCAGGTTCAAGTGACAATGCTTTGCAGTATTAATGAATCAACAATATGGTACATTCAGTAAAATCAAGAGGAAATTCTCAGATCTGTAATTGAGGCCATTCCAGATTAGGAGCTCCTTCTCCAAACCCAGTCAAACTAGCAATTAAGCCCACCTCTACCAGAGTGGTCATTCACCAGTTTATTGCAGGGCCATAATACTGTACTTTGATATAGCGAAAGGGAAAATCAGAGTAATTGAGATTCCTTTAAAAGCAAAGTAACCATCCAGGGAGAGTGAGCCAGAGTAGGGATGGAAGGCTATCTAGACCACAGAAACATTCAAGTAGCTATTGAGCAATTCTGCCCTGCAGTGACTCCTGGTTTCTGAAAACTCCTTTGTTAATCTTTCTTTGTAGATTTCCAAGTGATGATCTTTTATGACTCTGACTTGTCCAGTACCTGTCATTCCAGGTGTAATGGGGACTCTGCATAGTCAGAAGTGTTGGGTACGTGTGGATAGGGAGAGGCTCCTGAGTGGAGTTACAGGAAGGAGATACAGGGATGCTGAATTGGGAATCTGAAAACAGCATGAAGACATAGTTAAGCTAATTGAAGATTTTGTTCATAACCAGCTTAATGTATCAGCAGTGGCTAGCTGTCACACATTGAGAAAATCACAACCTCTTTTGGTCTCATTTTTCTCATTTGCAAAAGTAAAAAAAAAATGGATTGGATCAGTGATTAGATTCTTAACTTTTTTTCAGATTCAGATTCAGAACCTTTTTTCAGGACCCCTTTGACAGACTATGGACCCCTTCTCAGAAAAAAAATATTTTTAAAACTTTGTAATTGAATTTAAATTTAAATTCAAGAATAAAGAAATAAAGTTCACAGACCTCATAAGAACTTCTGGTCTAAAGGACAAAGGTCCATTAACACTTCCAGCTTGAGCAATCTAGTGATTAACTATTAGTGAGTGATATTATACTCATTTCCCAAAAGGGAACATTTTAGATTAATTCATAGTGACCTTATAAAAATTTTTTCAAGTTATTTAATTCAAGACATTATTAGATATCTCTTCTATCTTGAGTACTTTGAGTAGGCATTGGACAAAAGAGAAAGTTTACTTAAAATATGGTCCCTACCATGACATAGTTTACAGCCTAGTAGAGTGACAAACAGACACACATGGCTATCAAAACCAATATTTTATGATAAATATTCTACAGAGGTTCAGAACAAAATGTATGTGGAAAGAATGTTACTGATGGGTTATCCAATAAGGCTTCACCAAAGAGGTAAATCTGAGTTTGAGGGTTTAAGGCAAGAGGAATTCAGAAGAAAGATTCAATGAAGAGAAAAATTTACATTATGTCAGCCACAGTAATGTCATTTTAGATATATGTGCATGTATATGTATTTGTATATATTTGTTTGTATATGCATGTAGATATGTATGTATATGCATACACATATGTGCCGGTGTGAATATATACTTAAATATGGCCTTGCTTCTCCTGTAGTCTGCTTGGGGAAGATAAGGAGGAAAGGGGAAAAAATAATAAAGTAAGAAGTGAATAGCAGAGAACCAAAACAAAACAAAACAAAACAACAGGGAAGCAAAGAAAAGATGGACAGTTATGAATACATGTCTTCTATTATTATATGTGCTTTCTTGAAATGGAAATTTATTGTTACATATTTTGAATCCTCCCTGATGTTCTGCTGGGAACATAACAATGTTGGGTTTTTTTTTTCTTTTTCTACCTTTCTTTTTTTCTTTTGTTTTTTTTCTTTTGCATTTAAGTATTAAATAAATCAAAAAAGAAAATGAAAAGAAGAAAAGAGAAGAAAGACAAAGCAGCAGGATAGCTGCAGGGAGTCCCAGAGAACAGTCCAATTTTGTAGAAGGTTGAAATCCAGGGAAAAGAGTAATATGAGAAAAGGCTGGGAAGGTAAAAGCATAAGATTATATATTTAGAACTGGAAATTCAAGGCCAGCAAATCCAACTCCCTCATTTTAAAAATGAAGGAAACTGATACCTGCTTTCAAATCCAGCTTTTCTTGCTAAGTAAAAGTAGCTCCAAATGCATCTTTATTTTGTATATTATCTTAAGTGACCTGTCTAGAATCAGATAGCTTATAAAGGTTTGAATTAGTTTTTGAATACAGGTTTTCCTAGGCAGGGTAGTGTCATATTATTGTTCACTTATTTTGGTTGTGTCTGAGTCTTTGTGATCCCATCTGGAGTTTTCTTAGAAAACATACTGTAGTTATTTGCCCTTTCCTTCTCCAGCTCATTTTACAGATGAGGAAATTGAGGTAAACACTGTTAAGTGACTTGGTCATTTTCACACAGCTAATAAGTGTTGGAGGTTGGTTTTGAATTCAGATTTTTCTGACATTAGGCTGGATGCTCTATCCCCTGCACCACCTAGCTGCCCTAGTGTCATATTGTGAAGAATATTGACTTTTCATTAAAGGTATTTAAACTTTATTTGGAAGGAAATCGGGAGCCAGTGTAGAATTTTGAGCAGAGGAAAGATATCACTTGATGTTTGCATAAGGATGATTATTATGTCAATTATATGAAGACAGATGGTAGTGGGGAGAAAGTGAAAGTGAAGAGATCAATTAAGAGGCTATTGCACAGATCAGGTAATGAGGGCCTAGTGATATTGAACAGAGAGAAGGTGAGAAATATAAAAGATATTGGAGCAAAAGAAGGGAACAGATAAAGAAAACTAATGGAGGAAATTTTTCCAAAGCATTCTCATAAAAATCTAGGAAAATGAAAGCAAAGAGACTAAATAAATTCCCCGTTCTTCAAAGCATGTTAAAATACAGTGCTAGGATTTTAATTTCACTCTCCCTGAGGTTTCTTGGTACCTGACTAGTTTTCTTCTCTCAGCAGCTCTTCTCTCTAGCTGCCAACAATCCTTCAGCGTTAAGCTTGTCTGACCAGCCTAAACCCTAAATCCCCTTTGAAGGCATGAGAGACCCTAACCTCTTGTTAAAAGTCTGTAGTTTCCCAGAGGAATCCACTTTGGATTCTTTAGCACTAAAACTCTGGCCTACCCTCTTTGTTCTGGCTATAAGAAGCTCACTGTATTTTTTACTTTTTATTTTAAACTCCCCCCTCAACATATTTCAAGTTAGCCAGAATCAGACATTGCTCACTGAAATTTAGTAGGAACAATTTAGGTTAGCTAGGGTTAAAACATCATTAGGTGAATCTGTAGAGATTTTCTAGATTGTAAAATCCCTTTGGACAGAGATTCTCCTTTCCCCCAGATTTTGGAGGGCAGAGACTCTGTTTTCCCCCAAACCCCTATTACAGTGTTCCACACATAGTCAGTGCTTAATAATTATTTATTGATTAATTGACTGACCAAGACAAAGAACATTTAAAAGGTTGAACGTTTTTTCTGACTGTCCTTGAAATAACATCCAATGATGGCATTCTAATGTAATATTACAGCATATGTTACATTTCTGAATTTGTAAAAACTATGACTTGACCCAAAATGCCTTTCTTTAAGCCAGGCATATTGAGTAGCATTACCAAAATAAGGTCATCAGTGATGATATTTATAATAAATTTACAATTTCTGAAAAAAATGAATCAATAGGTACAATTAATATTGCAAATAAACGTCAAAATGATATACTTTGCACTATATAAATGAACCTTGTTTCACACATAAATGCGCTTCATGGCAGTGGTTCAAAATCCTTTTTTCTTCAACAGTAAGCAGATTGAATGAAATAAAAAATGATGTGCCAGAACTTTAAAGGTACAAATGGTACAAATTTCAAATTATTGATTGCTGACTGTGCTTACAGACATCAAACAATACTTTTTCAGGCAGCTGTAATAGCTCACTTCAGTGGAGACATGATGTATTACAGGAAAATTGAAAATGTGGTGACTATTTGACTGGTCAATGGCCATTTAAAATTATGAAGGTTTTCTTTAGTTTAAGTAAAAACTAACACAAGTGAGGAGGAATTTCATGAACTTTGATGTTTTTAGAACCATATCTTTTTTTATAGTTAGAAAAGAACCAAGAGGTTCAGAAGCATCTTAAAGACACCTTATATGAGAAGAAGTGCCCATTTGGTCAGAATCCATAGTCAGTGACATCTCTTATTGGAAATCCTAGAGTGCTTAAGCCATCTCTTAGATAACTGAGAGTGCTTTTATATGGGGTAGGGCCGAGGCAGCCTTGTTTTGGCTTCTAACTTATGTATATGTGAAAAATGTTCTCTAATAAAGTCTGAGTTTCTGTCAGAGGTGGAGAATGCTCTCAACCTACTTACTCCTTTGAAATTTATCATCTAGGAATGTCTTTCTATAATAGCTAGGTGTAAATTTTAGATGAGAGAGTCACTGGGCTTCTATCACTAGACTACATGTACTTTCTCTGGAAATGGATGGGTGATTTGTTTATCAGACAAGTGAAATGTAATACATAAAACAAAATGTATCTGGAGCTATTTTTACTTAACCTTAAAACTCAATCTGAAAGTAAACTAGTCTTAAAGTGACCAATAAATGCTTATTCCTGAGAGGCAAAATGAGATGATGGAAAGAAAACGAGATTTGGATTAAAGGATGCAGGATCAAATCCCTACTCAGCCAGCTACCAGTGTGATCTTGAGCAAATCACTTAGTGTCAGTTTCCTTGAGTCTAAGAGGATTGTTGCTCATCTTTGCACATAGGGATCCCTACTTCTAAAATACAGACGTAGCTTAGAGCAATGAAGAGGAAATTGGTAGTGTCAGGGAAGCCAGAACCCCAGTAATTCTGGTGGAGGATATCTTGACTTTGTGATATAGCCAAACTGAGGTGGTACAGTGGTTAAAAGGCTGAGAGGGAGTCAGGAAAGCTCTTTTTGATCTGAGACCCTTAGAATCTGTGTGTCACCTCATGCTGTTTGCCTCAGTTTACTTATCTACAAAATGTGCTGGAGAAGGCAAGAAATGACTAACTATTCCGGTATTTTTGCCAAGAAAATCCCAAATGGGCTCATTTAGAATTGGATAAGGACGGAACAACAACAAAAGTAAACTCTGCTTTAATAATTTAACATGAAATGATTAAGTGCCTTTGAAATACAGGCCCTGGTTCTAGAGTGACTCTCAAAGATGAGAAGTCCTAACTTCTCCTCTCAGAGACCTTACAATGTAAAAAAGAAAAAAAAATTATACATAAATAAATGAAAGACAAATTAGAACATAAGAATACAAGATAGTCCTGAAGAGTTATGGAAATTCTGGAGAAAGAACCATTCATTACCAACTTGAAGAAGACATGAACAGTGCAAGGAGTTTATCATTTTTATTGTGTATTGATGCATTTTCCCCTAGCATCTATATCTATCTATTCATCTATCCATCCATCTATCTATCTGTCTGTCTGTCTATTTTTTATCTATCCATCTGTCTGTCCATCTATCTGTTTATCTATCTATCTGTCTATATACCTATATTTTTTGATGGGGAAATGGGAAATGGGAAGAAGGAAGAAAGTCCCAGGATGGAAACTCCTTCTACCACTGTAGACTAGCATCTCACCTGGAATTCATTAGGGTACAGAGATGTTAAGCAATGTTTAAGAACTTCAATACAGGTCTTTCCAATTCCATACTAGCTTTCATGCTAATAATAATCTATATGTAATGATCAAGTATTCCTAGATGAAATTCTAATTGATTAACACAATTTCAGAATCCCTCCTGGGTCTGAAGAGAATTAGATTCAGTTTTTTAAGTACTCATTGGCTAGTTTTTAAATGACCAGTAGAATATTTAGAATCAAAGCAAATGTTGAAATGGACTTAATTTTCCTATTTCTCTTTCATGCAAAAACTTGATTAATTTCTATATTTTCATCAGAACAGTTGTGATGAAGGGAATGAGAGGATATGTAATGAGGGAAATTATACTTTAGACAGAAGGATGAAGAAGTGCAGCATCTTGATTGAAGTGGATGATACTAGATGAGATAAGAAAGAAAAACAAAAGCTTTTCCTTGCTTTTTTCCCCACAGTGAGTCATCCCTTTTTAAATTTAGTTATAACTAGATGGCAAATATGACAAGCTGCAAGTACATACTCATTGATGTCTCCATACAATGGTTAGCATACTGCAGGAGCTCCATAAATACTCAGTAGCAATAGGGTAGCAAATTCAAATAACTTTTAAAAATATTTCTTAAACAATTAAAGTATGATAAAATACAACTGGCCATTTCTACTTCGTCTCTTCTCTATAAATTTCAATTTTATCAATTGTCAGAGCTTTCTATGAATGTTGAATATCATTAAATTAGCTTCTAACAAGGAATAAGAATGTGAACTTATGTGAAAACAATTTCAGTGGAAAAAAATATGTGGAAGTCTGATAAGGATTCAGAATGAGGTTTAATAACCATAGAATGAGCTTCAAAATCACAGAATCATATATCTCCAACTATAAGGGACCCAATAGCCTTTTGTTCCAATCCCCAAATTTCACAGATAAGAAAACCGAGCCTATGGGAGATTATAATTTGCCTAAAGGTCCCATAGGATGTCAGAATGTCAGGTCCTCTCACTCTAGAGACAGTGTTCTTTCTCCTGAACCACAATGATTTAGCTTAAGAGATGTCAATTATTTTCCTGGGATCTAAGAGAAATGGGAATATATATTTACTAATAAATAATGTGTGCAGAGCTCAGCCCTAGAGAAGCAATAGATCTTATTCTCATGGAGCTTACAGAATAGCTAGACAATCTGACACACGTCACAGTAAGGAAAAATAATACATGAGAAGTGCATTAAAAAGATCTATGCAATGTCCAGTTACTGTCATCACTATTGTTTCTGACAGGATGCCATTATTCTCACCTGATTAGCCAAAATATCATGATGTGAACATGATCTGATTTTTTTGCTTTGCCACTATCATCACATCTCTCATTTCCATGATACTTTACAGACTATACAGCATTTTCTATACAACAATTCTGGCAGGTATATAGTTAAAATACTAGGAAAACCCCATTTTATAAATAAGTAAATGGAAACAAGTGAGTGAATTGTTCACAGTTACACAGCTAAGTGGGCCGGGGACGACCTGATTTCAAATCTGGCCTTAGACACTAGCTTTGTACAAGTCACTTTACTACCTTTGCCTCAGTTTCCTCATCTGAAAATTAGCTGGAGAAAGAAATGACAAATTGCTCTAGTTTCTTTTCCAAGAAAACTCCAAATGGGTTCATAGGGAATTGGACATGACTGAAATGACTCAACAACACCAGAAATTGCTATAAGAGCCATGAGCTGTTTGACTTGTTTGGAGACAGAAAATAACTAATCAGAACCCTAAAGTTGACCTCATGTCACTGTTCTACCACACTCATATTCTGAAGTTTAATGAGACCAGGGGTCTATACAGATTCACACATGGATTTTTCCTCTGCTCATCTGATGGATCGTACACGAGTTATCTGACAATACGCGATAAACAACAACATATGTCACTTTATGAGCGTTAAGTGGTAGAACCTGGTAATTTTTCATTCTTTGTTTGAGCTGCATTTTGTCATTAAGAGACAGAATGAAGCATAACCTTTTACTTGAGTGTGTACTGGATAACAGTATAGTCGTCAATGATTCAAAAATAAGTATGAGCATTCCCTTTATGTCGCACATAAACAGCATGCATATCATTCAATACTGCATATCTTCAGAACATATTTGCCTATTGGGCTCCTGGCATTAAATTGATTTCTTTCAAGAAGTTAGAATATGAGTTTATGGGAAAACAAAAGTTGCACCAGGATTTGGGGAGATTATTCACTCTTCACAATGGTTAAAAACAGCCCCCTCTTTACCTCAGTTTTATTAATAACCATTTTAAAATGTTTTCAATTGATATTGTTTTAAGATTTAAAGTACAAAGTTCAGAAATAAAAGTGTAACTAAACATTAGATATGGAGTGCTGAGTGTTACACACTTTGAAGTATGATTTCTCATGGATTTACCCTTATCACTGTCATGTATGTTAATTTAGATTACTGCCACCAGACAAATGTGCCTTGTATGTATGATTTGAAACAACAGCCTCGAAGTTGCAAAACTGAGTTTTTATGGTCATCTGTCATTCAGTATGGCAATTAAGGTGAAAAGCAATCTATCACTTGGAAAAATTGCAATTTTAAGTTGAAATAGCAGGAAATAGCATGATTTTTATTCATAATGAAACTTGGGGAAAATTTTCTAGCAAGAAAATCTTACCAGGCTTTGTTTGATCCTGCAAAATTAAATAAACATGATTATAACTACAACCAGATGGACTTGAAGGTTTCCCTTCTTTTTCATTATTTCATTCAAGCCAATTTTTCAAGTAGCATAATGACCTCTGACATATGTCTACACTGACCTCTCAGATAATTTGAAAAATGTAGCATTTTCATGGAGTTTTGAAATTTGAGACAGTCAGCTGCATACATGAAATGGAGTCTATGTGCAATATAACATTTCAAAACAAAGGCACAAAATGTAAAAGCAATGATTTAATGAGAAATTAAGTCATGGACCCCTTTGGCAGTCTGGCTGAAGGTTATGGGTCTCATCTTATGATATTGGTTTTTAATTTACAAACTAAAATAAATAATATTACAAAGGAAAATAATTGTGTGTATACATGTAGGTACATATACATGCATATAGATATATGTACACATATGTGTGTATTGTATATATATATATATATATGTTTTTACATATATATGTACACAAACAAGTTATAAAATCTCTGTTTTAGTTGAATGTGTTTTCATTTAGCAATCAAGTGACCGATTTGCAAGGTTTCATGGGGGAAAGCTAGATAGCTAGAGAGTAGCATGCTGGACTTGAAATCACATATACCTGAGTTCAAACTCCGTCTCAGACACTTCTTAGGTAAGTATACTTAGGTTTCCTTAACTATAGATTTGAGAATATATATTAGTACTTTGCAAACCTCAAAATACCACATAAGTATTAATAATAAATCTTATTAGTCCAAGCTTATGAATGGGGTGTGTTCTAGGTCAATTGTGTGTTTAGTGTGAGCATTCACACCTAAGAAATCAACAAATTGTTGTCTAGTGTTAAAAAAGTGATGGAGAAAACATCAATGATGCAGACCAAACTTAAAATTTGTACTGTGGGTAAAATCAATGTAGCCAAGATTGGAAGGAAACAAGAAAACTGAGGGAAAAAATTTTATAGACAGTTAAAGGTCTCATATCTCAAATATATAGAGAACTTTGTCAGATTTATGAGAATATGAGTCATTCCCCAGTTGATAAATGGTCAAAGGATATGAACAAGCAGCTTTTTGATGAAGAAATCAAAACTGTATATAGTTGTATGAAAAAAACATTCTAAATCATTATTGATAAGAGAAAGACAAAAGAAAACAGCTTTGAGATATCATCTCACATCAATCAGATTAGCTAAAATGATTGAAGGGGAAATGACAAATATTAGAAGAGATTCAGAAAAATTAGAGAGGGGGCAGCTAGATAGCTTGTGGATAGAGTACCAGACAGGAGGACCAGAGTTCAAATCCAGCCTCAGACACTTAACATTTACTAGTTGTGTGACCCTGGATGTCACAACCCCAATTGCCTTGCCAAAAGGAAAAAAAGAAAAAAGAAAATAAAAATTGGGACATTAATATAGATTGGCGGGATTATAAACTAATCCAACCATTTTGTAGAGCAATTTTGAATTATGCCCAAAGAATTATACCACTATTGGGTCTGTCTCCCAAGGTGAATAGGGAAAAAGGTAAAGAACTTATGTGTTCTAAAATATTTATATAATATGTGTACTATATACAGCTCTTTTTTTTTTAGTGGTAAAGAGCTGACAAGTGAGAGGATGCCATTAATTGAGGATTGACTAAACAAGTTATGGTATATGATTGTGGTGGAATACTATTATGCTATAAAAATGATGAATTGTGATAAATGTGGAAATATGTCTAGAAGAATTGCACATGTTTAACCTACATTGGATTATATACTGTCTAGGGAAGCTGTCTAAGGGGAGAAGGAGGGAGAAAAATATGGAACACAAGGTTTTGCGGTGAATGTTGAAAACTATCTTTGCATATATTTTGAAAAATAAAAAGCTATTATTAAAAAAAGAAAAAGAAAAGTAAAAAAGAAGAAACAATAATCTGCTTGATTTTAGAAAACCATGTAAAGACTTGCATGAAATAGTGAAATAATCAGAACTAAGAGAACATTATATACAATAACAGCAATATTGCTAGAGGAATAACTATGAACAACCAAGTTATTCTAAGTATTATAAAAACTCAAATCTACTCCAAAGGACTTATGAAGGAAGATTTTATCCACTTTCATAGAAAGAAATATTCATGGTATGATTTTACATATACTTGTAAATCTATGTCAAATGTTGGCCTTCTCTAGTGGTGTGGGGAGCAAGGAAGGAAAGCACTTCAGAACTTAAAACGTAATTAAAAAGTTAAAAATAAAAAAGAGAATTAAAACAGTGTATTATGGATGCCTACCTCAAATCCACAGAGAGCTGGTTGTTAAACATTTATACACCCCTGCTTATGAATAGCTTATTGAAAGTAGACCAGAGTAACACAATTTATCGGATATAATGTCTTACTTCCAAAAAGTAGGCATACTTTTAAAATCAACTTTTTGAAAAAAAAACTTTTATTTACTAATATTTCTTATGAGTCAGTTATATACAGTTCCTTACACTAGGTAGTGATGGAGATACGGTGATATATAAGACATTAATTTGACCCTCAAGAAACCAAGAAACATTTATTCTAGTAAGGAGTTTGTTTGCTCTTACTTATAAGTATTCTTCCTGCCTTAAAATCAGCTGCATTTTATTAAAGGTCTGCCTTCCCACAATTGACAACAAAATAAGAATAGAGAATTAGAAATCCCCAGTCTTTGCAGAAAAAGTTAGCATTTTCATTTCTATGCTTCATGTTTATTTTATGATGCTACTTTCTACAATGTTTTAATCAGTCATTTGAATGAAGGTAGGTAAGGGCTGGCACATGCCAAGTGTTCCCATTCATGAAATTGGAGTAAATTCTTAACACGTTGTATTACAGAGAGGGATGTTAGAAAATGTCTTGGGCTCAAATATCTGCCCTCAGACAATCAAGTCTATGATCCCAGGCAAGCCATTAATTTCTCCAATTCTCAATTTTCTCAAATAAAATGGGGTTCATAATATTTGTTATATGCCTCATTGGGAATGATAATATTTCCTAATTCCAATACTGTTGGAGAAAAAGTATTTTGTAAATCATAAAGTGTTAACTATTGCAGCATTATTTTCAGGGTTCAAAAAAGGCATTGGGAGGCTATAATAAAGATATCATTAACCTAATAATAAAAGAATAATAATAGCTAAATTTTACCTAATTCTTAAAGAGATTTGCATATCATTGAATTTTATCCTCAAAAAATATCCTATTGCTATTTCCACTTTATCATCAAACAATGAACATTTTTTTAAAGCTCCTACTATATTCCAGGCACTGTGCTAATCACTGAATAAGATAGCTGAGGCTGAGAGATTAAGTAATTTGCCTAGGGTCACAATTTATTTGAAGTAGAATTCAAACTCAGATCTTCCTGATTCAAAATTCAATATAATCTATCCACTAGACTATGCTATTTCCCATAAGTTAAAAGTTAATAGTGAGTTAATTAGCATTTATTAAGCATTTACCATATTCCAAGCACCAGGCAAAAGAATTCCTGCCTTCAAGGAATTCAGTCTAATAACAGGGCAGAAAATTTATAAACAGGATAAATTGGATGTATATAAAGGATAAGTTGGAGGTACACATCAGAAGGAAGACATCAGCATGATAATTGTGGAAGAATTGTACATGTTTAACATATATTGGATTATTTCCCATCCAGGGAAAAAGATTGAAAAAAGAAAAAAAAATAAGAAAAAAAATGAAACACAAAGTTTTGCAAAGGTGAATGTTGAAAACTATGCATATGTTTTGTTTTACTTTGTTTTGTGATTAAGATATCTCTAATTCTCTTTTTTTAATTAAACAACATTCTTCCTTGCAAAGCCTTGTGTTCCAAATTTTTTACTTCCTCCCTTCTTCCCCACTCTCTCCCCTAGATATATGCATATGTTTTGAAAATAAAAACCTTTAAAAAATAAAGTTTCCTATATTAATGAAATAACAGTAGCAAACATTTAAATAGCACTGTATGGTTTGCATGGTCATATATATTAAATATGATATGATATTACATATGTCATAATTAACATCATATATGTATCATTGTAGCTACTCTGGGAGCATTATTTTAGACATTCAATAAGGCCTTGTAAGGCTATAAAAAAGATATCATTTATATGATAATAATAATAGTTAAATTGTATATTGTGCTTTTAAAAATATAATATGATATGATATGATATATTATGATACATATTATTATTATATGTTATGATATGATGTGATATCAGTATAAGATATCATTTCATATGTGACATATGATGTGTTGTTATATGTCATAATATAACATATATATCATGTATTATATGTTGTAACATTGTATAATATATATTATGATGTGATATATGCTATATTATAATATACCATAATATATCATGATATAACACACCATATATCATAGCATAATGTAATATTATTTTAACATTATATTATACATCATATATTGATCCTCATAAAAACCTCTAGAATTAGGTTTTGTTAATATCTTCATTTGACAAATGAGGAAACCAAGATGAGAGACAATAGGTAAATGGCCAGAAATCACAGCTGGTAAAGACTGGGTTAGGATTCAAATGCAGGTCTTCCTGACTCTTAATATTCTATCTGTTGTGTTACCTAGCTGCCTATCACTGCTCAATCCTAATATAACAAGATATTTGCAAGGCATTTAGCACAATGCCTGGCCCATAATAGACAATATAGAAATGCTCATTTTCTCCTCCATCATTTCCCCCTAATTTAGGTGTAAATGTTTGAATTCTTGAGAGCAAAACCATCTAAGTTTCTTCATCTGTAAAATGGGATTCACTCTTTGGTAACTAAAGTCCCTGGCAATCAACAAACTATATAGAGACACACTAAAATGTGCATGTTCCTACAAACATACTTGTCATTCACAGTAGAGCTTAGTTAATGCATAATAAATGATTAGTGGAAAAAAAAACCAAATATATAATGATGATGCAACTCAGCCACCATTTGTAGGACTTATACTTTAAAATAAATTGATTGACCAGTAGTTTTGATACTTGCAAATTGTTGCATCCACATTCTCTTGCCTTCTCTCTCTTATGATGAAGAGCTTACATTTTCTCTAAGGTTAAGTGCCGGTCCTGCGGCTGTTGAACCAAGGGAAATAAAGGGGGCTGATCCAGGATTGAGACAGTGACCTTAGCCGGGGTGCATGTAGGCTGGGACAGGTTCTAGTAAGGTGCTCATTTGATATTCTTCTAGAGTTCTTTGATATTGTTTCCTTTGAATGCCTGTAGTTGTGAGCTGCAGTGATTTCAAGATAGGGATTTAACAGGATAAGATAGTTTTGACTGGGCCCAAGGTCAGTCTCTTCTGAGACCTCATTATTAGCAGTCCCCTCCCAAGCATATCTGCCTTAGATAAACAGGCTCATCAACAGCCCAGACCCACATACACATTTTGGTAGGTTTTTTTTTTTTTAATTGAATTTAAGGTAAGCATTCATTTTCAATAATTGAGTGATGATTAAAGTGAAAGGCAAAAAAAATTGTTCATTTTCTGTGGTAGGAAACATTGTCAATCTATGGGAAGGAGGCCTATGGTATTCTTTGCTTACTATGAGAATTAATTAAAACTTATTGCTGGCGGATATTCCTGGAAACTGGGTCCTGGGATAGACTATTTCACAATATAAGTCTGAGACTTTACTGGAAAACTTAATAGATTGATGGAAGTTGGAGTGATTTTTTTTTTCTTTTCAATGGCCTTGGGTGTTAATGTGAGCAAAGAAGCTGCAGGTCAGGTGGAAATAGTGCTTCCAAGAGAATAAGCCTTCCCCAACTTGGATTTGGTAGTAGCTGAAGAATTTAAGTTGCTTGGTAATGAGATCAAGCATCATTACCTATATTGCTGGCATCTCCAGGAGTTGCAGATCTATTTTGAAATGTCTTTATGCTACATTTGTCTCAAAGAATTATTTTTCTGTTGAGAAAATTCACTTACACATTATATTTTCTCCACAATATAATACTGATAGATTTTGGAAACGTGTCTATGTATCTATCTTTTATCTAACTGTGGAAGCTACATATCTTGGGCTGTGTTTTTCCTTTGGTTCCATCTCTTTCACAAACTAGTCAGTGACAAATATGACTGTCACAGCAATTGTGGGACAGAAATACTCTGCTTATTTCCTGATTAGTTGCTTGGATTGTAAGGAGGCTTTAAGAACAATTCTCCTACGATGCTTTGACATTTGTAAAATATCAGTCATCTTAATCTGGTGCTGTGGCTGAAGTTTCCTCCCCCCAATTCGAGGCATGTCTAATACTATGAATTTCAAATTTCTCAGAAAAATAGAATAGGAGGTTTTTGGGAAAAGAAAACTGATAAGTAGTCACAATGATAGAACTAAAGTTTTGTTTTGTTTTGTTTTGTTTTTTTAAGAAACACATAGGGTCCTTAAGGAGTTGGTGAGGAAAAGAAAGGAAGAAATATAATAAAGACTAAAAATTAGCTTACTAAGGGGCTTGGCAATGAAGTTTTCCTTACAATTTCTGAATTTGTTGATTAAAGAAAGGCCCTTTTCCATATAACTAATAAGAGTAGTTGCTCCAGAGAGCATCTTCCTGGCAATGCTGCTTCAATTTTCTGCCTAGATATTTGTATATTTCTAGTTCTGGCTTAGTTTATTTACCACTTTTCATTTGAGAGGTTTTCAGTTACTGTGCCTATAAGCTATGTTATTAAAGCTTAATGCCAGTGAAGTTTCAGAGAAAGAGTAAGAAAATGATTTTAAATGATTGGTTTTTGGGTAATGGCAGTGTTTTGACAGTTTTTGACAGGCAATTTGGAATAATTCAACCTCCTGGATTATAGCCAATCTCTGAAATATGCTGTAATTTAGAATGAAGTCAGCTTTTCTGACCTCCATATATGAGAGTCATTGTAATTAAAAGAACTCTAAACAGTTTAGCCTTATTTTTTAAAACCCTTTCTTAAATACTCTTAAGTGAAACCATTTTATTTAATGAAGGGATTTTCTTTTCATAATTTACAGCATCAATTGTTTTCATCCCAAACCAGAGAGACATTTCCCATTTTGATGTGTCCAGTGAAACAGCTTCTTCTCAGATCCCATTTCCAAACAGATTAAGAACATTATAATGAAGATTCTCCTAGGCATGTTTGCTTCTTCCTTCCAATAGATAGAATCAAACCCATCCAAGTATGTGTAACTATATCACTCTGCCATCCTTCTGAGGATGGGAGCCCTGAATCATCACAACTAACAGAAATTCTCCTTTAGCTCAAATATGTTATTGTCATAGGACTGGAGTTTGGTCCTTGGAGCCAAACTAACATATATATTCCCCAATTGTCTGTTGATTCTTGGTTTCAAAGGCTTTTCAAAAATTTCTGCATTTAGCTACGCATGGTATATGTAATATGATAAGATTGTGAGCAGCTAAATTGCCTTTCTTCAAACATACAGATATAATTCCAAAATTGTCAGTTGCAGCCCATAAAATATTTACATGGCACAGTAAATAATGTATGGTTAGTAAGAAACTATAAAATATTTACAGTTTTTTTCTAAAGACATTGTATTTTGTTTCCTCACCACAGTGGTTCGTCTTGAAGCAGCTGAAACAGGCAACCTGAGACCCTCCCACCAAAATGAGGAAGCATCTGTGAAGAAGGGTTATATTCCAAAGGTTAATGAAAAAGTTCAGATCTTGAAAAGAAATAACACCTGAGTCCAAAATTAAAATAAATGTTTCACAGGGATTCATATCTCTATAAAAAATTAGCACGTGTATTTATTAGATTTAGTGTCAAAACTCTCCAATTACAGTTGAATTGAATGCATGATGTTGCTAGACATATTTTGTACATCATAATTGTTTAAGCCTATTGTTATATATTCTGAATCTTAATGAATTTTTTTGTCTCTCACACCTTCTACATAATCATACTCCAAAAATATTTACATTTAAGTGACCTTGAGCATTATCCCCAGAACCTGATTGAATTTCCCAAAATATTGGCCAATGGTGTTTAGGGAGGATCTGACGAGGCATGGAACCATTTCTGGCTAAATTTGTTCTTAAGATTTATGATCAATGATTTTCTCAAAGAAAGACTTAGAAGTCACTTTGTCTAAAAGGCAAGGCATTCTCTTAATTTCCATTACTTTGAGGGGCAGTAAAGCAACCTGAAATAGGTAGGGAAGAATGGAAGACAAAATCTATTTTTCATCTTCCTTGGTTCTGACATTCAGTGAATGCTTTTTGAGTGCCTACTAGGAGCTTTGCCCAAATTAATGTCTAGAATGCACAATCATCCTTAGCACTCTGGAGGTATATGCCAGGAAGATCACAGCAGACACTATACGGAGTAAGTTTCCTGACTACAGAAGGCCTTGTTTCATTTGGGAGCGGGCCAAACCCATCATCACAGTTTAGGGGAAGGAGACAGTCACAGTCGTTGTCCCAGTCATAAGACAGAGCCTGAAGACTCTTTAAAGATCATCCTAGTCCAACTGCTTCATTTGATGGAAAAGGATGATGTCAACTCTTCAGATTAGCTTTTGATTCAGAGAACTGAAAGTTGGGCTATTACTCTGCAGAGCCAGATTACAGTAACTTAAGGGCTACTGTGACTGAATATCTATGCAGCATTTGAAAATACAGCTTTATATCCCAGAAGAAAGATCTCTCATATCTAGGGTTACTCATTGCAATCAGAACTCTTCAGAGTGAAGAAAAGATGGCAGCTGCATTGATGGGCTAGCATCTCGTCTCCATGGCAATACTTCCTATATTTTTGCTTCTCTGCTCCATCTGGTACTTTCAGGCCCGACAGCCAGGTAGCATCTAAATGCTTAATGGGGAGGGGGAAGGGGAGCCTTCAGATGGGGAAATAAAATGAAAATAGTAATGTTGTCCCCATCTTAAGACAAATAGAAAATTACGTCAGCCACTGACAGAACATTATGAAAACTAACTTGGAACACAGTATGTTGGAGTCTGTTTTATCAATCAAACAGGCACAACATGTACACAAAATGAAAATAGTGGTTAGGCGGAAACAGGAGCTTTTGCTTAAAGGTTATCTAAAAAGGGCTGGATGTGATGATTAGCTCTCTCTTTGCTGCTTCACAGAATTGAGTGTGCTTTAGGTAATGTGGTAACGGCAGCTCTTGCCTGCCTCACTGACCTTCCCTCTAGATTTTATCCTTGGTGATTACTGTTCCTTGGTAGCTCTACAGAATTTATGAGAGGCTAAATTTCAGCTTTCCTTCACAGGAACCCACTCACAGAAAAATAAGTCTTACAACAGAGAATACCAGGCCATCGTATAGCTAGTCTCTACTTTCCTGTACAATGCTCTAATGAAAACATTTTATTCTTCCTTTCTATTAGTGATTAACTATTAGCAAAGGTCACATCTTTTACAAATTCAAATTAAATCAGAATTACAAATCATGTTCTCTAGCTAACTTTATAAGTCTGGCTAATTCTTTTAATCACTTATGTGTTGCCAAGCTGTTTCAGTCAGCCTTTAAAGTTAGGTATTAAATTGACATGGGGGAGGGAGGAACTGCCAAAGTGTTATAGATATCCATGAGTTGAAGGTCATTAAAAAAAGTTTAATTCAATTATACAAGCATTTATTAAGCAATTGCTATGAAAATCATGAACAGCCTCTGTTCTCAAGGAAAGCAACATTTTCCTGAGTGATACATCAATCCATCAGTAAACATTCATTAAATTCCTACTATGTGCTAGGCACTGGACTAGACTCACAGATAAGTAAATTGAAGGAAGGAAAAACTACAAGCAATTTTGGGTGGGAGTGGAAGCTATAAGGAGGATGAAAGAAGACTTTATGGAAGAGAGAATCTATGAGCTGAGTCTTTAAGACAAGAATTCTTTCCCTTTTTTCTGCAGTGCATTTCTTTTTCATTTGGTATTTTATTTCTGCCCAGTGACGTGTAATAATAATTTTCAACATTTACTTTGTAAAACTGAATTCCAAATTCTCTCCCTTGCTTCCTAGCTCCTCCTTAAGAAGACATGTTATGGATATGGATAATCATGTTAAACATATTTCTATATTAATCATGTTGTAAAAGAAAACTTAGAACAAAATAAAAACCCAAGGAA
Organism: Myrmecobius fasciatus; assembly: GCA_023553655.1. Lineage (NCBI taxonomy): Eukaryota > Metazoa > Chordata > Mammalia > Dasyuromorphia > Myrmecobiidae > Myrmecobius > Myrmecobius fasciatus. The sequence goes on from JAJPUD010001565.1 coordinate 308,618, forward strand.
AATAAAAAAGTAAAAAAAAAAAGCATGCTCCAATCTTTAGTTAGACTCTATCAGTTCTTTTTCTGGGAAAGGATAGTTTTTCATCCTAAGTTCTTCAGAGTTGTTTTGCATCATTGTAGTGCTGAGAATAACAGTCATTCACAGTTGATCGATCTGCTCTTAATAGATACAATGTTCTTCTAGCTTTACTCATTTCTCTTTGTATCAGTTCATATAAGTCTTTTCAAATTTTTTTGAGAACATCCTGCTCATCATTTCTTATGCCACAATAGTATATCACCACAATCATATACCACAAATTGTCCAGCCAATCCTTAATAGATGTGCATTCCCTCAGTTTTCAATTTTTTCCTACCTGAAAAGAACTACTACAATAATAATAATATTTTAATATATATAATATTATATAATTATTATTATTATATTTTATTTAATTATTTAATATATAATTAATATATAATAATATAATAAAAAATAATAATAATTTTGCACACATTGGTCCTTTTCCTTTTTTTTAAATCTCTTTTAGGATACAAACCTAATAGTGGTAATATTAGATCAAAGAGCATATATGATCTTATAGGCCTTTGGGCATAGTTCAAAATTGCTCTATGTAATGGTTGAATCAGTTCACAACTGATCCACCAACAATATATTAGTAAAACAAGAATTCTTGAAGACAATTCACAAGAAAGTATATTCAAGGCATTCAGATATATTGTGAAGACCTAGATGTAGATGGAGATCAGAGATGATATATTAGAGTTGGAGAACTACCAGTAGTCTGGTTTGGCTAGAACACAAAAGGTCATAACTGGAAGTAAGTTTGGAAAGGTTTAAATAGATAAATATCCACTTAATTGGTTTCATATAATTTAAGATTAAGTTATTAGGGCATAATTTAATTTAGTAGAATGGCATTTTATTTCCAGTTTTTCATATCAATTCTATATCTATTGTCATAGAAAGAGCATTGGGTTAGGAATCAGATGACCCAAGTTTATAACCAGGTCCATATATTCTGGCTCTGTAATGGTGGGCAAATACTATAACCTCTCTGAGTCTTAGTTTGCTCTTCATTACAACATGTATACTATTCACTTCATATGATTATTATGAGGAATATGCTTTATAAATCTTAAATGGAATCTAAGGGTCAATATAAATTATTTTGAATAATAGCTTATGTGTTTAATTAATTTTCATGATTACTTTTTCTATCTCCTTTGAACTTGTCCCTTTCTGTGCCTTCGATTTATTTTATTTCCATGCTTACTGTACCTCGTTTCCATTTCTATTCTTTGGGTATCTTTTTTGGAAGTCTTATGTACTAGTCTTGTGGCCCTTCTCTTCACCCTTTGTTCCTTTTTTAATTACTAGTTTCCCTTTTTATCTACAAATAGAGCTACAACTAAGGCTGGGCAATTGGAGCTTTCTCTGGGGCCCTGATGGTGGAGCATGATTCCTCATTGTGGGAGATTCTGGCCCACCATCTCTTTTGGCTGTGTACCATATAGCATTAACACTGAAGATCTTACCCTTCTTCTAGGACCAGTTTCCCTCATTTGACCTACTTTCCCCTCCCCATTTCTGTTTTCTGCCTGAGGTTAGAAGTCCTTAATCACAATAATGGAAGTTCCTGGAACACAGCAGGAGCTTAATAAATGCTTATTGATTGACTGACTAGATTGGAGTGGACTATTTTTTGCATTTCTCAAAATCCAACTAATTTAGGCCAAGGGCCAAGAATTCATTTCTGTGCACATTCTCCCTCAATTTTTTACAGTGATCTTTCCCAGAGTTAACCTTTACTACCATTATGTTTTAATGCAGTCTTCATGTCTTTTTTTTTATTAGTATTACCTGTATTTTTGTCATATGTTCCTACCATTTATTGTTATTGAGTTAAATTAAAAATAACTTTGGTCTCGATGAAGACAAGGGACTCTGATTTATCTAAACTTTTTATTTTTCCTACCTCCCAGCTCAGTATTCAATTTAAAAAATATTTATTGAATTGAAGTTGGTGCATCTCAGGAGAGACTTTCCTGGGTAAAGCAGCTTTATATTCTTTCCTTTCCTTATCAGATGTTTCTTGCTTCCTTTTATTCATCCATACTTAAACTTTCTTTGCTCCCCTTCCCTGCCATCTTTTCCCCCTGCAACTACTTGAAATCCATCTTCTTTATTTCTCCCCAGTTTCTCCTGAAGCCCTCTTTTACTGACTTCATCTTTTCTTAAAGTCCAGGTGGATTCACAGAATCACAGAGTTTTATTATTGGAAGGGACCCTGGTTTCTGTGTAACCCCAAAAATAATTCCTTCCATGTCACACCTAAGTCGTCCATCCCCCAACCCTTGTCTGAAGATCTAAAATTCCCTGGATTCCTCTGGGCAGATGCGTTCAGCATTTTCCAAATGAAAAGCGCTTGTTAAGTGGTTACACTCACCCTCTCACCACAACTTTATTTGGCAAGTAGACAACTAAGTGACCCCATCAATAGAGTGCTGGATGTATTTGTATATTGGATTTTTTAAAATGTATGCATATATTGAATTTAACATATATTTCTATGATGTTTAATACATATTGGACTACTTGCCATTTAGGGGAGAAAGTGGGAGAAGGGGGAAACTGGAACACAAGGTTTTGCAAGGGCTAATATGGCAGAATTATCTGTGCATATGTTTTGAAAAATAAAGTCAGGAAGACCTGAGTTCAAATGCAACCTCAGATGCTTACTGTCTGATCATTCTAATCTCTGTTTGCTTCAATTTTTACAATTGTAAAATGGGGATAAAAATAGCACCTATCTTGTAGGGTTATTGTGATGATAAAAAGAATTAGTTGAACGCCGACCATTATTATTATAACCCCTAATTTGGAGGGAGCTGGCTCCAGCCACCGTATTAGTTGAAAGGATGATGAGGGTTCCCAGAACATGCTCTCTTTTAGGGAAGCTGTTTTTGTCTAGGAATAGGAGATTATCTCCTCAAACCTTTCCTTATAATGATCTTCTCACTTGTCCTTTCGTTATAGAGACTATATAAATTACTTTTTCCTTATTCTTCTGTTGTACTTTCTCCTATTGATAAGAAAACAAAGATTCAAGCAAGAATTTCTTTTTTTTTCTTTCCTCCTATCTGCTCTTCTGTCTTCTTGTTATTCTTTTTCCAACCTACCAACTTTTTTCTGTTATACCTTTGCTTCAAAATTTCCCATTCGTTTTCATGCTATTATTGTCCTTTCCCTGTACATCATACTCATATCCACTCCATCTTCATCTTCACATCCTAAACTGCTTGTATGATTTGCAGCAAGTCATGCAATCTGTCTCTCTCCTCTTCATTATCAAACAGCCAATAATCATTGATTAAGCATCTTCTTCAGTCATCCTGAACTCTATCTTGCCACTGGACCCAGATGGCTCTTGAGGAGAGAGTAAGGCACACTTAAATCTGATTCACTTGCAAGTCAAGACAAAAAAACCATTAAAAACCTACTATGTGCCAAAGAATATGCAAAGGAAGATAAGATAGTCTGTGCTCTTGAAGAGCTCACAGTCTGATGGGGAGCCAACTATTTATAAACAAATAATATATGGAATAAAAAAGAAATAACGATAAGGAGGCACTCAAATTAAGAGTGGAGAGAAGGTTCTTGGGTTTTGAGCTGGAACTTGAAGGAAGGCAAAGAAGCCAGACTGTGGAGATGAGGAAGGAAGATATCCGACCATGAGGGACAGCCAGGGAAAATTTCCAGAGGAGGGAGATGCTATGTTGTTCAAGAAATATCAAGAAGGTAGAGTCCTGAGGGGCGTCCAGCGAGGCGCTTGCCGTGATCCTTTGAGACAGATAGAGAAGGTCTCCTGGAAGCAGGTAAGGATTTAGAGAGCAGTTAATGGAGCATCAGAGCTAGTTCTTAGCAAAGCTGTCAGAAGGACCCTGATCGGGAGATTCTCCTCTATACACTCTTTCTATGACTTCATGAATCTTTAGCAGTTAGGTCACACTTGACAATGACAGTCATATGTTATATTATTCCTTGTGACCTCCACCTAAAGCTCTAGATGCTTATCACCTCAAGACCTGAAACTCCATTCAATTTTTAACCCATTGAGATGGCTGCCAATTTGATAATATTACTGAAAAAAATAGCCTCCAGCCAGCTATGCAAAATACATGGCCCAGGAGGAAAAGAAAAGAAGGAACTCGTTTTCTGACCCTGGTAGTAATCACCTTATACTGTGAAACATGAGATGTGGCTCTCCTTATCTACCTCTAGATGAGCATATTATGTTTCATTTACAGTTACAGTCTTCTGGACTGAAACATCATATTTCATAAGTAATATCTTCTATAAGTAAGATATAAATATCACAAGAGAAAATGAAAATGTTTAAAATCAAACAATTACTAAAATAAAATCATCTTTAGGACATTCTTCTGACAGCTTCTCTTAGGGTTTATTAATTTATCCTGTGAGAAACACCATCAATCCTTTTTAGAAATATTCTGATTCCATATCTATAATATTTACAATAATTTTACATGTAGATAAGGCATAAATTCTATGTTCTTTTTCTTCTCACTTTTTTCTCCGTTTAATATGCTGGTTCCTTATGTAGTGATGTTAGATTATCACTTGGTTCTTTGAATGTAACGGCTACATTCTTTAGGCAATATATATGTTCACGTATGGTTATCATATTTTATAAGTAATTGTGACAGAGAGGCAATAAGGCCTGTGGGATAGAGAGCTGGCCTTGGAGCCAAGAAGACTTGTCTTTAGCCTGCCTCTGACACATACTGGTCCTAGGCAAGTTATTAACTCTTCAATGCTCTAGGTAACTCGCCAACTGACTTGACTTTTTGGTTTCCTTGAATTACTTCTTTATATCAATGAAATCTTAGGTTCAGCCCCAGTCTCTAACAAGGACAATGTGAAATTTTCTGTTGTTTTTTCATTTTTGTCCAATACTTTGTGATCCCATTTGGAGTTTTCTCAGCAAATTCACAGGAGTGTTTTGTCATTTCCTTCTCCATCTTATTTTACAGATGAGGAAACTGAGGCAAACAGTTACTTATTTAGGGTCTCATAGTATCTGAGGCCAAATTTGAATATAGGATGTCTTCCTGACTCCAGATCTGGCCATCTATCCAATGCATCATATCAGAAAATAATTCATGCAGTTTAACTTCACCTAAATTGCTGGAGAACTACTTTAGATTTTCTATTTTCCATATTTTATTCTATAACTTTCTTCAGCATTATACTCTAATGTCTTGGTAGCAGACAGTTTTTCTTTATGCTTCTCTGGGTATCATTTAAATTAATTTCCTTTTATTTGTTCAATGAGGAAGAAAAGCTTCTCACTCTTCTATAAATTAAGCATTTCATTCTTAAATGGGAAATATATAAACACTTTTGAGTGACCAAAGTAAGACCCCCAAATACAAGCTCTTTGCTGAACTGAAAATTAAATATTTTATTTATTCCCTTTTATAATCTAGTAGTTTATCCTATTGTCAACATACTTTCAATGTCAAATAAAAGTTAAGGTTTATGAACCATGTAAACTATGATAAAAAATTTCAACCCTGTCTAAAGCATCTTAGAGATAAAAATAATGGCAGTTACTGGATTTCATAATGTAATAGCACTCTAAGGCCACTCAAGTAATTTTAAATATTGAAAGCATAAAGTAATTTTTCTTTGATGAATTAGCAATCCAGCAAATATATTTCAAAAAAATAACAGGATTTATGTACATATCATAGTACATACATATATATGAATAAGATTATTATAATAAGACTAGAAAGACAATGCTGATTATTGGGGCCAATAAGGTTTACGGCTGTGCAAGAATCCAGGCACAGATTGCTGGTTAAAGGAGTTAATTGTTTAATGAATTTTTAATAAACTATGCACCTGGTCTTAGGTTAAAAGTCATTTGGAAGAGTTTCAAACATGGCTTTATTTGAAAGAAAAAAAACCACAACACATTTATAACTTAAAGCAATCAGTTTTCAAAAATCAATTTTAGAAAATGTATATTTAACACTTTCAATATAAATCTTATTTTGCAACTCCAGTGGATATATGATTTCATTAATGTGGGTGCTCCCTTTGCTGGTGTTTATTAAATTCCCTCCACTTTTCCTCCTATTCAAGTGCAGAGTAATTGTGGGGATGCATAGCTTTGGTACATTACATAAATTGGAAGATTTTTTTCAATGCATTGATTGATGTTGCTAGATTTTTTCCCTTCTGTTCTTTTTCTTTGAACAAAAGAACTTTGTTATAAAGTATGGCTTTCTGGAAGGGAAATGGGGAGACAGCACTGCAAGTTTAAGCAATGCTGAGACAAAAGATATCAATTAAGGTGTATTTTTTAAAAACAAATCACAAAACAATCAAAACTGAATGTTTTAAAATTTTAAAGCTCAGGCTTGGTTCCAGAGATGTGAAAAGACACCTTTCCTGCTTCCCACCCCATTCTTCCACTATTCCCTTGAAGGAGTGGGTGAATATTGTTTCTCAGTTTCCTTTTATCTTTTTTTTAATTCTTTGTCATAGAGGAGGGTCCTGGGAAGTAGATTAGTAAATTTCAAGTTCTTCAGATTTCCCCTACAAACAGAACAAATTTGTGCCTGAGGGCAAACACAGAGTGGTGAAAAACCAAGAAGATTTGGGACAGAACAAGGAACCTCCTGGGAGAAAGTTTCCTATTCTCATAGCAAGGTTTTATGGTTTGATTCTCTCTTTGACAATTCATTTTTTGAGAAGTATTACTGTAAGCATCTCTAATTATGGGGTGGTGAGATAGTGCCTCTAGATTCACTTCAGTTCTCCCTTGTGATCTGGAACCCCAAACTGAGAGCTCCCCTCTCCTGCAAGTGCTCACAGCCAGCTGTATCCCTGCCCCACTGCTCCTGCACTCACAGGGGCTGGTTCCTTCTCACCCAGGAAAGGCATTTCTTGTATCTCAGCAGCACCACTGGGCCTGGCGTTCGTAATCATACGAAGCTCCTTCAAACTTCCCGGATGCAGACCCCTGACTCCACATGAAGACAGGAGCTCATCTTCAGAGAAGAACACTGAATTTAAAAATGCTTTTTTTTTACCCCAAAGAACAATTAAATAGCTCCCTTCCCAGAGAGAATTTACATAAGAACTTACGAAAGAACGTAAAAGTCAAATGAGAGACATTGAGGAAAAACTAAAAAAAAAAATCCAAGAAAAACAAAAAAGTTAACCAACTAGAAAAGGAAATACAGGGAATTAAAGATGAAAATAACTCTTTGAAAATTAGAATTGGACAAGAGGAAGACAGTGAAGTTATAAGAGACCAAGAAATACTAAAGCAAAATATAAAGAATGAAAAAATAGAAGAAAATGTAAAACATAAGAAAAACAACAGATCTGGAGAATAGATCAAGAAGAGAAAATGTAAGAATAGTTGGACCAAAAAAAAGAATAGTTGGACCAGCTGAAAGCTGTAGCCAAAAAAAGAACTTTGACACAATAATGTAAGAAATAATTCAAGAAAATTGTCCTGCAGTGATAGAACATGAAGGGAAAGTAGAAATAGAAAAAAAAAACATTTGTGGCAGCCCTTTTTGTAGTGTCAAGGAATTGGAAATTGATTGGATGCCCATCAGTTGGAGAATGGCTGAATAAATTATGGTATATGAATGTTATGGAATATTATTGTTCTATAAGAAATGACCAGAGAAACCTGGAGAGACTTGCATGAACTGATGCTGAATGAAATGAGTAGAACCAGGAGATCATTATATATGGCAACAAGAAGACTGTATGATGATCACTTCTGATGGATGTGGCTCTCTTCAATAATGAGATGATTGATGTCAGTTCCAATGATCTTGTGATGAAGAGAGCCATTTACACCCAGAGAAAGGACTGATTGTGGGAACTGAATGTGAATCACAACATAGCATTTTCTCTCTTTTTGTTATTGTTTGCTTGCATTTTGTTTTCTCTCATTTGTTTTTCCTTTTTGATCTGATTTTCTTATGTAGCATGATAATTTTATAAATATGTATACATATATTAGATTTAACATATTTGGGATTACTTGCCATCTGGGGGAGGGTGGGGAAAGGGTGAGAAAATTTGGAACACAAGGTTTTGCAAGAGTCATTGTTGAAAAATTATCCATCCATATGTTTTGAAAATAAAAAGGTTTAATAAAAAAATAAAAAAAAGACAAGAATCCACCAAGTCCCACCTCAAAGAGATCCTTTATGGAAAACACATAAGAATATTATTGCCAAATTTTGAAACCCCCAGATCAAAGAGAAAATTTTGCCAGAAACAAGAAAAAAATTCAAATATATTGGAGCTACAATTAGAATTGTACAGGACTTAGAAGCAGCCACAATAAAAGAACTTAGGTTCTTGGAATCATATCTACTGGTAATCAAAAGAACTAGGCCTGAAGCCAAAAATATCATATCTAGCAAAATTATACATAATATTGAATGAAAAAATGCACATGCAATGAACTTGTAGATTTTCAGAACTTTTCTTTCAAGCAAATCCAAACTTAATAGAAAATTTAACATATAAGAACCATTATCAAAGATCAATTTCAAAGAACTGAACATGGACAAATTGGCTTTTACATGGAAATGTATATCATATGTTTAAGATTGACATCAACAATTAGCTAGCTCAAAAGAAAGATTTGGGCAGAATTAAGCATTATCTGACTCTAAAAAGCAAAAGCTTCTAGGAAAAGGAAAAAAATAGTAATTATGTTATACAAATGAGGTACAGAGTAAGAATAGACACAGAGGCATTAAAGGGGAGAGAAGGGTTCACAGTTCTGAAAACCTACTTACATCAGGAATCAGTTAAAGACATACCACAAAGGATATAATACCTTCCAAAATCCATAACAAAATAAGAGGGGAGGGATGGGCAGAGGAGGAAGCAAAGAGTGAGGGAAGAAGGCAAGGGAGGGATCTATGGGTAGGTGGAGGTTAAGTAATAGTAAGCTAACTTAAAGAGCAGAATTAAAGCAGAAGAGTTAGCAGAGATGGATAAGAAGATCCTACAACAAGGATCAGGAATAGAACTTATTAGGAAAAAAATCATTGATCTTAGTCAAAGTCAAACCAAATTCAATCAAGAGAGAAATCTACATTATATGTAGCCACACTAATATCGTTTTAGATGCATGCTTATATATGGGTAAATGCATATGCATATTTATATATATATACATATATATATACATTTGAGGATATGTAGCTATATAAGCATGTTGCTCTCTCTCTATATATATATATGTATGTATACGTGAGTGAGTCTGTGGGTGGGTGTGAATGTATATGTGTGTGTGTATATATTTGTATGGGTAGGTCTCTCTGTGTTTGTACATATGTATATCTATATCTATATCTATGTACAAATATGTATGTGTTTAACTATAGTCTACTTGAAGTGGTAGGGATGAAAGGAGAAAAAAAGAATAAAGAAAAAAATGTGCAGCAAAGAACAAAAGAACAATCTATAAGGAAACAAAGAAAAGAGAGACTAATGAATACAATTTTTTTACTATTATATTCTTGATTTGGAAATTTATTGTTATATTTTCAATCCTCTCTGATATTCTGCAGAGCAGTTGACAAAGTTCTATTGTTTTATTTTCATTTTCTGTTTTTCTTTTTTCTATTCTGTTTTTTTCTCATAAAGTTAAAAAAAGTAAATTCTTTGTTATATTAGGGATGATTCTCTGGAAAGGAGGAGAAGAATACAGGAGGAAGTCTAGGCAATGTAAAACCACAAGATATTAATAAAAATTATTTAAAGATCATTTACAAAAGCTTCAGTGATAGTTTCTTTAATGAAAACACAAAACAGGTATGACTCAAAATAATAAAACTGATTTAATTTTTTTCATTTAATAAATTTAATATAAATCTTACTTTAATGTAGTATGATTTCACTGATGTAACTACTCAGCATTGGGGCATATTATATTCCTTAGAATTCTTATCTTATGCAAATCTTGCCCATGTCTCTTGATAAATCCTCCTCCATAGATGATCATCCCAACTTTTTGGATGGCTTTCAAGTTTTTGTAATTAACAATGCAACTTTCAGTCTGTCTGTTGACCCTCCCTCTTATTATGACTGTCCTCATACTTTGTATTCATCCATTCCCTTTATCCTCCACTTCTCAGTTCAAGTTGATACAGGTAATTCATACCCAATATGTGTTTTTCCATTGCCTTTTAAGGCATTTGCAATTCTGATTCTTCTGAAGATTGTGGTGTGCCATCTGTAGCCTTATAGAATCACCTGAAAAAGAACAGTGTTCCCAGAATGGGCTGTGTGAAAGCAGGTAGCAGTTTCCTGTATTTGGGAAACTCAATCCTCTTATTTAATGATGGCCCACATCATTGTCTGCACTGCCTAGTTAAAATGGATATAAAGACTGTATATGTAAGGAGGACAAGGAAAAAGAAATTAAGCTCTTTCCATAGACATTGATTTCCATCTACACTGACATTGGACCAAACGCATCTGTACTCTTCCACCTCAGGAGCTCGGGTACCACCTAAGAAAGTAGCAAAGAGATGTAAGAAGGTACAGTGGAGAAGAGCTATACCAAAGGAAATTTCAAAGGTATTTAGGGGCAGATTTAGAGTGTCCCAAAAGTCTTAGTACACTTTTATTTCTGCATTTCAATATTAAACTTTAATAGCTCACAAGTGCCCTAAGACTTTTAGGATACTCTGTTTAATAATAATAGGTTGTAAGAGTTAACATTTATATAACACATATTATGTTTCAGGCACTGTGCTAAGCAATTTACAATTATTATCCCATTTCATCCTCACAACAATCCTGTGATTGAACTGCTATTACCTATAGGTTATTTTGAAGAAGTATGTGTATTTAGACTAACAAGTTAATAATAAAATTGTGAATTTTTATCTCCTATACTTACTTTTGTTTTTTGTTCATTTGAAAATGTTGCATTTTTAACATCCTATCAATTTTTCACTACTCTTTTAACTGATTCTCACAATAATAGAGACTCTTCATTGCATTATATTGCAGGAGCTGATTTTCAAACTATCTCAAAGAGAAGATTCCAAAAGATTGGAAAAATCACCAAAAAAAATTCTTTTCACCAAATAATTACATGATAGTTGTAATCAAGTGGGCAATCTTTTCACCTCTATAAACATATATGAGAATGATACAAATATGCATTAAGATAGTCTTTTATGAACACAACAAAAGACAATAAGCAGGCTCTTATGAATACATTAATGCAACAGATCCCACATCTTTGGTATCATAATGTGTATAGAATTCTATTTTATGTACTTGTTGACTGAATACTTCTTGATTTCAAGAACATAGTTGTCTCTTGAAAACTGGCCTCCAAAACAAATTTCTTCTATACTCAAGATGCATCATATAATGTAGTGACAGATGAAGCTGTAAATATAGTATGTTTATAAGCCACTGAGTTATGATATCACACTGGGCATTAATAGCTAGGAGAAACTTCATTTGTTTGCCAGGGTCAAGGTCCTTTGTAGAGTGCAAATAGAAGAGCAATTTCCAAATTATGATAGAATTATTTTCAGGATGGTCTTGTTCACAAATGACATTGTGCTCATTGTATTGAGCCACTTAATGGTTTCCTACCATGGGCAATCTAAATTTGTTTTAAAAACACATTATCATGGTGCATACCCTTTGAAGGGCTTATATCCCAAAGAGATAATAAAAAAAGGAAAAGGACCCATATGTACAAAAATGTTTGCAGCAGCTCTTTTTGTAGTGGCAAGGAACTGGAAACAGAGTGGATAACCATCAGTTGGAGAATGGCTAAACAAATTATGGTATATGAATGTTATGGAATATTATTGTTCTGTAAGAAATGACCAGCAGGATGGTTTCAGAGAGGCCTGGAGAGACTTGCATGAACTGATGCTGAGTGAAATGAGCAGAACCAGATCATCATTATACACAGCAACAGCAAGATTATGACATGATCAATTCTGATGGATTTGGCTCTTTTCAACAGTGAGGTGATTTAGGCCAGTGTATTTTCAACTTTTTTTGTTGTTTGCTTGCATTTTGTTTTCTTTTTTCTTTTTTTCCTTTTGGATCTTATTTTTCTTGTACAGCATGATAATTATGGAAATATGCATAGAAGATTTATTGGATTACTTCTAGGAAATTACCTTCCAGGAAAGGGGATAGGGGAAGGGAGGGAGAAAAAAATTGGAACACAAGGTTTTGTAAGGATAAATGTTGAAAACTATCTATGCATATGTTTTGAAAATAAAAAGCTTTAAAATATACAATCATGGAAAATATTACATATTACTTAGAAAACAACTTATAGCTATTGTTCTATACTTACATATTGCTTGATTGCTGAAAAACTGAGCAGCGGGATGTGAGAGCAATATAACTATCTGTGTTTATTTTTAATTTGATTTTCATCATTGTTCTTTATCTCTACTCTGCCCCTTCCAAGCAGATCTGAACCAATGAGAGTCCCTTATCGATGGGCTTTAGGACTAGGGTTAAAAATGTAATTGTCAAATTGCATTTCTTTTTTAACCATAATGGGGGACTGCATTGCTACAAAGTTCAAGGGACTTTGGCTTCCCTCAGTTCTCAAGACTTAATCCTTACTACAGATAAATAGGTGGGAGCAAGAGGAGAACAAAAAGCAAGGTGGAACCTCCATGAGACTACAGCTCTAGACCTGGGACCCTTTCTCCTACATATCAGTTTTTCTCTGTAAATGTGGCAGACCACAATTCTCCCAGGCTTGGAGACAATCTATGTAAGATACATATAGATATCAGCATTCATTACATTATATAATAAATTGCTCAGACAAAAATACACATTACAAAAACCCAAGTAACCCAGATTATTTCCAACTACAACTGAAATGCAAATTGAAATTGAACATACGAGATGATAATGGACTATATCTCCAATGATTACAATGTCTCTTTTGTAGCTGTTAAGGAGAGAAAAGGAGTTTATCAGAAGAATTTTAATTCAGTATGTATTAATTGAAGCTAGATAGTACAGTGGATAGCGTTTGGCCTGGTATCAGAAAGGCCTGAGTTCAAATTTGGACTCAGACCCTTACTAGTTGTGTGACCCCAGACAAGTCATTTCACTCGGTTTGCCTCTGTTTTCTCATCTGCAAAATGAGCTGGAGAAGGAAACGGCAAACAACTCCAGGTCTTTTCCAAGAAAACTCAAATGAAGTCATAAAGACTTGGACATGACTAACAGAACTAATTTTTGAAAAATTGGATAAGTGGAGTAAAAATCAACAGGAGAGGCAGTGTGGTGCAGTGGAAGTCATGTTGGATTTAATATCAGAAGATTGGGATTCAACTCTCAGATCTGTGGACCTTAGTTTCCTCATCTGTAGAATGATGGAGTTCTGAAGTTAAGGGAAACTCCTGCTATACATATATCTGACTCTATCCCACCAAATGAACCTCCTCTGGATTTGCCCTATGGTCCTTTGACTTCTTGCCTGTTAGATGTCCAGTCTATATTTTAACATATTTAGCATGTATTGAACTATCTGTCGACTATAGGGGAGGGGGTGGGAGGAAGAAGGGGAAATTTGGAAGAGAAGACTTTGCAAGGGTCAGTGTTGAAAAATTACCCATGCATATGTTTTGTGAATAAAAAGCTTTAATATTAAAATAAATAAATATGTCCAATCTTCTGATTTCTCCAGCTTTTTTCCCAGTCACTGCTGAGACCCTAACATCTTTCCTGGAAAATTACATGGCCTTTTAACTCTTTAAAAGCCCATCTCAGGTTCTCTTGGAAACTCGAGAGTAGGAGAATGGTAGCAGATGGGACAGGAAAGAACTCACACATAATGTTAGGCAATGATCCACTACTTTTTCCTCAAGTCAAATAATTTGTAGTCTCAGCAAATGATGTCAGTTATATATGTACATTTCATAAGTGCAGGAGATTATACAAAATATAAAGTTGTCACGCAGGGTAAATTTGCATAGAGTAGACCTTGCCTCAACTTTACTGTTTATATCATACCCTCCAACATGCACACTGCATTCCCCTCAAATCTGCCCACTCAACCCCAACCAAGGACGAGTAGAATCCCAGATTACTCCAGCCACAATTTTAATGCAAAGAGAATTTGAACATAAGAAAGCTATGAATTTCTAGTGCAACATCCAAGGAAAGGGCCATTTTTGAGAAATCATAGGTGAGCAGAAATCTAGGGGTAAAAATGACTTCTCTTTGAAGTGACCTTGTCTATGGGTACTGGTACTCAGAACCTGACTCAGCTCACCTGGATTTTACAGGACCATGTGGAGCAAGTTTATGGAAAGCTGAAGACTCTCAGACAAGAGGAGTAAGATGAGTGCTGGGGGAGTAAGTGGGGATCAATCTCTCTCCACAGAATGCAACCCCCCCCAGGTGATTCTCTCTTATTTCTCCTTTTATCAACTTTTGCTTCAATTTTGCCCCTGTTTAATCCTCTCCAACCCCTAGACACAACCTCTTTTCCCCCTAGGTGGAACCCCTTGTTCTCTCTTTCCCTTTTTCTCATCTCCAGGAGTATTGTGAATTTGGGATGATTACATAATAATCCTCCTTAATTTAAATTTCTGCATCTCTGAAATGAGGATAACAAAAATTGCCTTGTCAACTTCCAGCACTTTATGAGAATCAACTGGAAGCATTTTATAAAGGACAAAAAATTATACTGTAAGTTATAATGAAAATCATTATTAGAAGTATAAAAGGTATAGCCAGAATAATAATACATTATGTTATATAAAAGCATTAATCAGATACATACATTTCAAATATGATAATCTTCTAGATTTAAAAACAATAACCATTCATTCAATAAATGTTATTTAGAACCTACTATGGACAAGCATATGATCTCATTTTCTACATATATTAGAAAATATGAAAAATGGCTAATCTAATGAAAAGAAAGCAATTTGCAAGGCATTTTTCTTCCCTTAGTCACTACTAACCCCAGCAGAGAATTATGACTTTTTTTTGGATTTTGGTAAAAGCATAAACAACTGTTTTCATATGTTCAAACAGATGTTCTTTAGAAAGAAAGCCAATTATTTGCATTGTGATATCCACATTTGATTTTCAAATCTAAGATTTCCATCTGCACAGGTTTCATTGAATTATATATCTAAGGAAAGCAAAAGTTTAAGATCACTCATTGTCTCTAAACTTGAGAATTTAGGATTTCTGGTTCATAATCACACTAGCACCTGTGTTATTGAGCAATCGATAATTGTTTTGCTAGAAGGGTTTACACAAATCTGCATAAATCTTTATTGCTCTTATGATTTAAAATGCATTTCCTTTCCTTACTGAGATAGATGACTTCCCTAAATTCTACACCAGGTCTGCAAATAACCACTAGCCCACGGCAAATGTATTGCAATAGGTGAAGGGAAAGAAATTCATTTATTTTACTACCAATGTTTTTTTGAGGGCATGAACACGAATAATTTAGGTGTCTTGCCAAAGTTATCAAGTTTAATTTCAAGACTGCTTTAAGTTTTTCTTAAAAAAAGATTTTTCTGATAAAAACAAATTGTAATTGTTTAATTCTAAGATTTTTTTAAATTTTAAACTAAAAAAAGATTTTAATTTATCTTTTGCTGCTAACATTTAGGCACTTTGTACTTTGATTAGTGAGAAATATAATTGAAATATGAGAAAATGGGTTTAAGAATTAAATTGCTAAATTGATCAGAAAGTGGAAGGATTTTGTGGCTATTATTTATTGAAATTTTTGCTTTGAGAGGCAGAAGTTAAAAAAATGATTATAAATTTTTAAGTTTGGATGTTAGAATGGTGGTACTATTATTAAAGATAAACAAGTGGGGAAAAGAAGGTTTTGGAAAAAAGGTGATCAATTTCATTTGGATATAATGAATTTGAGATGCTGGTGGAAGGTGAAGGAGGAGATATCTCAGGAGTAATTTGGACTCTAGGCCTGAAATTTAGAATTATTCAAAAAGATTCGGACTGAATATATGTCTTAAGTGTGTGAACCAAAACCTGTTTCAGACTTTGAGTGACCATATTTGTATGTGAAGGGACAAGGAAAGGTGGTGACAAATCATAAATAAAACAAAAGGCTTGGAACTGAAAAAATCATGGAACTATAAATTCCCAGATTATTTTGGTAAACTATGGAGGGGGAAAAACTATCATTGAGCTTACAGTTAACCTCCAAAGATTAAATTTGTGAAGAACCCCTCATGAAGAAGAGATAAAAGACCTTCTATGTGCATTATTTTAGTTTGGATGATTCTACTCTTTGGCGTTCAGGACTGAGGATTTCCTGTTAGGGAAATGAAAGACTTGGGGAGTAGGCTAAATTCTGAGGGAACTAAAATGAAGGGGTTTCTGCTTGTCCAGAGGCAAGGGTTTTAGTTAAGAAAGTGTAACAGAAGTAACTTTCAAAGAGTTATGTCCAGCCGAGGAATGTCTTGCAGACTTAAAAACAAAGGCAAGCCCATCCAGCAGAAACTAGGAAATCAATATTAGTAGGAGCCAAATAATGAAATCTCATGTAGCCCTGTAACATCAGAAGTATGAATTCTTCCTCTACATGTGTTCCTTGGTCAGAATTGTCCTTCAGGTATATATATATTCTCGATACATAGCTTCTGTAGGTGAATTACTTGGCCAAAGGTGTTCACTATATGTATACTTCTCTAAATTTATTTCAAATGAGGCTCTTTTCTTCCCATTAAATCTGTGTGTGGGAAAATATAGCTCAGGTTTTGGGGAGAAATGTTGAAATATTTTGCTACTACTTTTCCTCCTAAGCTATTTCATTAAATGACTTTGGTTTAAACTAATGGTCTCTTCTGGCTGACTATTTAAGGGAAAACACATCTGTGGGTGCTCTTAAATTATAGTTATGGTACATAGAACCATAGAATGAATGCCTTCCTTCAAACAAGGCTAGCCAACCACTGGAGAATCTGTCTTCTGAGGTGTATGTATAGTGGGTGTTCTCAAGAAATAATATGAAATTGGAGTAGTCCATGTGGAAGTGATAGTGAAAGATGTGGGAATGTATGAAGCAGAAAATATAGAAGTAGAAAAGGATCCAAAGCAGACCCCCATGGACAACTATGTAGCACATGGGACTTTGACATTTGAGAATATACTAGAAACTATACCCTTTCCCTAGCCCCCCAAAAGCTAATTTTTTTGATATTTTCTGAGAATCCATTTTTTCTTTTTCTTTCTTTCTTTCTTTCTTTCTTTCTTTCTTTCTTTCTTTCTTTCTTTCTTTCTTTCTTTCTTTCTTTCTTTCTTTCTTTCTTTCTTTCTTTGTTTCTTTTTTTCTTTCTTTCTTTCTTTCCTTCTTTCTTTCTTTCTTTCTTTCCTTCCTTCCTTTCTTTTCTTTCTTTCTTTCTTTTTCCTTTCTATCTTTTCCCTTCCTTCCTTCCTTCCTTCCTTCCTTCCTTCCTTCCTTCCTTCCTTCCTTCCTTCCTTCCTTTCCTTTCCTTTCCTTTTTCTTTCTTTCACTAATCAGCCAGAGAACATGGTGCAACATTTGATGAAATGTCATAATAAGAAAAGTAGCAACATGACATTTCACTAATAACCCCCCCCCAAAAAAAAACTCTCCCACAAATATGAACACCATTAATGGGAAAGGTGGGCACAGGGAACCTATGTTGTGAGAGCAAAAGCATGGAGAAGTACACATAGGGAATCCTTGCAGCCATGCACATATAGAAGAATAATACATCTCTGATACAAAAGGCTATTAGTATTTTCTGGTGATATCACTAATCTATTCTCTTGAGCTTATTCCTTGCCCAACACAAAGTTGTGCCCTCTGTGTGTGTCTTTCTTTTTACCTTTTTCTTTTCTCCCCTTTTCTTCTTCTTTTTCCTTCCCTCTCCTCTCTTTACCTTATCTTTCACTCTTCTTCCTCCCCCTCCTCTCTTCTCCCTTCTTTCCTCTCCTCTCCTTTTCTTTTCCTTATTCTCCTTTTCTCTTTTTTCTTCTCTTTTTACTTACAAGCCAGAGGATTAATTTTAAGTTCTTTTAATAAGAACTTTTAAACACAAGTATAAGACTAGAGGAAAAACAACAATTTCAGCTCTGTGTAGCCTTCTTTCCTTAAAGAAAGAAGTCTATAATTTCCCATATTTAGGCGCCAAGGTTTAGAATATGGATCACAAGACATAATTACAACCTGCAGACCTATCTTGAATTCATTTTCTCTTCCTAGTAGGATCAACTCTTTCTCAAGTCTCTATCTGACCTAAAGTTAGAAAGTCCCCTTTGCCTCTAGTCATTTCCTTATTATTGATATGTGTTCTCCCTCAAATCTAGGGGAGTTGGAGGGAAGGGGAAGCTGAGGAGAAGGGGACAGGAACAGGAAAGAAAGTCACTGAATTATAAAAAATCATGGGGGGTTCTATGGGTCTAACCCCTGTTCTGTCAGTCTCCTCTCACTCTCATCCCTCATAATCCCAAGAATTGGTCAAGCAAAATGGGAAGCAAAACCCAAAAAGATATGGTAGCACTGCAATAAAGTTTTTGTATTCCACCTTGAATACTTTATTCTTAATTCCTACTTACCATAATTCCTTTAGTGACTTTGAGCTATCTTGTATAGGAAAACCCACAGAAAATGTTAGTTAAAATTGTTCAGAAACATCTGATTTTTCTCCAAATTTTGTTTCCATTTTTGGATTTTTTTTTTGCTATTACTTTTTAGGTGTTTAATATGAAATTCATAAGTCACTGGTGTGGGTGCAAATGCAAATGTGGGTCCTTACTTTGTTTCTGGAGGGGAAAAAAACCACAACCACACATTTTATAGTTTCTGTGGTGACAAGTACCACTTAGAAGCAGCACTCCAATTTGAAATAAAAAGATGCTAAAATTGTCAGAAGGATGCTGAAGAATAATGTATGAAATGAAGAATGAAGAGACATGAACACTAGTATCCTCTCCTACAGCAATCTGCCTCATAATACGTGGTCGTATGAGGTCTGGGATTCCCAAAAGATTCTAGAATTTTATCCTATCATGTTCCAACATAGAGAAACAAGCATACTAATGAATAACAACTACTATTTTGAGTTGGATCAATACAGCAGGAATGTTAAATAGGAGCACACTTCTGAATATTTACCTCCTTGAGAGAAGGCTAACAAAAATAGCTAGCATTTACATAGTGCTTTGCTTTGTAAATATCATCTCATTTTAAAGGTAATAACAATCCTTGGAGGTGGGTATTTTTATTATTAGACCCATTTTATAGATAAAGAAACTGAGGCAGACAGAGGTTATATAACTTCCCCAGCTAGTAAGTGTCTGAGGCTGGAGTTGAGGTCTTCCTGAGTCCAAATTCAACATTCTATCCATTACCATCCAATACTATCCTTGCAGTCATGAAAAATAGCACCAAAAAGAGAATGAATCTTTTTTTGTTAATCCAAAGAATTCAATTTTAAGTGAAAGTAGCAATAGATATCTAAGTTCTTCAAGCAAATGGTTAAAGAAAATGGCTCAAATTATCCCTGTTCTGTCTCTTGCTGCTTATATGACCATAGATTTTTCAATAACCTTCTTGTCCTCAGTTTCCTCAGTTGTAAAATAAGGAAATAACTTCTAAGACTGATTTCTGTGCTGAATCTATACTATATCCTAGGGTTCTATTTTTTTTGTTTTTATTTGTTTTTTTTTTTGTTTTATTAACAACCATTTGGGGATAACTATATTATAAGCATATGTCTGTGCATATATATGTATACAATTGTATATACTGCACATATACATATATCTTCATATAATTATGTATATATATAATACAAATATATACTTAATATATATACATATATTTAAAAACTCAAGTAGCTTAAGTAGAAACTGTGGAATAGGTTAAAATTGAGAACTGATTTTATTCTACCAGCCCTAAATTAAATGTTAATGCGCTTGTGATGCCCACTATAAATTAGAATTTGTTTTCCTTTTTCTTTTTACTTTAAGACAGATAAAGGCTTATTAGTCTGTTTTTATTTGTTCATTTATTTGTTTTGTGATAGTAGTGGGATTTTCTGCTATTTTTTTTAAAGCATACTTTTTGTCATTTTGACGGCTGGAGATAAAGCCAAACATTTAAGATACTTTCCCCCCCTGGCAATTAGAACAGAGAATTTTTTTTTTTAATTAAGGAGGAAAAAGAGCACATCTGTGCCAAAGGTACCTTTCATGTTTAAGCTGTAATTAGCTAACCAATTTGGTCCTTGATATATACTGCACGGACATTTAAGTGTGAATATCACTGAAGCTTGATTACAAAAGGCAATTATTAATTTTAAAGCACACACGAAAAGGTATGGCCTGATTACAAAGGAATGATTAAGGCCGGGTATGTCAGACTTGGTGAATTAATTGCAGGCTTTGCCATATTCAAGTACACAATTCAGTCTTTGCCAAAGGTTATATTTAGAATCTCTGGCCTTTTGCCCTTCAATTATTCTAAGGTATAACGATGTTTTTGCCTTAGAAATTTAGGAAGGACCTGACCCCATATACAAGGCAGGAGAAAATCTTTTGTGTATTATCTCCAAGTCCCAGTAAGATTTTATGTTCCACAAAAGCAGGCCTTGTGTTTTATATTATTTTCATATTCCAGAATCTAGTCCATATGGCTTCCATGTAGTATACTTTGTCAAGTTGAAATGGAAATGAGTTAAAATAATCACTACCATGGTAGTCACCAGAGCCTGTGCTTTCTAGCATCCCTTTGAGGAGGGTCTGGAACCTTCCTCCTTTCCTCTCCCTTCGTCCCCCCTCCCCCGAAGTGCTGCTCCTCCCAGGCTAGGATAGAGGCTTCCGTGGAATTCTGAGGCGAAGCCTCCCACACCCAGGGCCTACTTTGAGGAGGGTGACCAGGAAGTGCTCCTAGAATCCCGGGCTTTAAGGGGAAAAGCCGCAGGAGGTCAAGATTCCCACCTTATACCCAGAGGCCCGGCAAACTTTGAGGTCAAACAGGGCCTAGTGAAGTATGTCTCCTCCCAGCCATTTCACTATGACCTCAGGGCCTCAACTTTCCCTCAAATCTCAGGGCCTCAATTTTCCCCCAAACTGGATCCCAGGCGCTTGCCATTTTTGAGGAGAAATACGTTCTTTTTAGGAAAGAAGGCAGGAAGGCTTGGGAAAGAATGAAAACTTTACATGTCTAAAAATTTCAAGACTCCTTGGCCTAGCTGCTGCTGAGGGGAATTGAGGGAGGGAAGAGTCCAGGATCAGCTGAGAAGGAGGGGGAATAGAAACCCATTCCTCTTGGAAAGGATAAAATAATAATAATGATCATAATAATTAATAATAATAATAGAAATCTTTATCTTTCTAAAACCGCATGGGACAGGGAGGGAATGGGCTGCACAAGGGCCTTGCCTTAATTCTTTGAGCATAATCCTGACCTCTTCCCACAACTGTCAGGTTGGATCAATTTAAGGCTGCCAGGGTACTCGGAGCTTTTCCCCTCAGGCTGTACCAAGAAGGTAATGGAGGCCCATAATTGCCCCCCTATCTGGGGTGTTAGGACCATGGGGAGGGGAAGGAGAAGGGAGCCCATTACCAATGGCAGATTCATAACTGACCTCTGTTGTGAAATCTAGGGTCTTCAATCTCAGTCAGAAAGTATTTGAGAGAAGACAGGGGAAAAAAAAAAGGATTCATCAGAGACTGCATCTAAAATGAGTTTAGACTCTTTATTCCAGCACATCATATTTACTGAACATCAGGCAGAAGAGAGTCGTCGTTTGAGGCATGAAGGTCAAGTACATTTCTGTCATTTTGCATAGGACTTTATATATTTTCTTTTATGTCTCCCCATAATGTTTGACTTAAACCAGAATTAAATGTTGGAGGGCCTGGTCAGGCTGATTCAGGGAGCTCATTTACTCTAAAATTATTGAGGCGGAGGGATAATATGCAAAGGTTTCTCACCCAGTGCTACAGAAACATATGTTTTATAAAGAATTGTTGTGTTTAAAAATTTACTTTGTATTCCAGTACGAATGGAAATAAGCAGGTGTCGGGAAAAAATTCATAAAGTAACAGAAGAATTGAAAGAGGAGAAAATGAAATCAGAATCTAAGGTAATCTTCTAATTTTCAATTTTGAAAATCTCATTTACGGTGACTGCATCTTATATTTTGTCTAGATATTAGCCTAAAATTGTTCAGATAGGAAGAACAATTTAGTATCATTTTGCTTTGGTGATCCATTTCCAGAAAAATCTTGGGTCCTGAGTTCAGGGGATTAATAAGATTAAGAGAAATCATTTTATACAAAGATAGATGAAATGCATAAAAGTATTAAGATTTGCAAAGCACTCAGTAGCTAGTTCACATTTAAGATAATTTTGTAAGGTAGGTACCATGGATATTATTAACCTTAACTGAAGTCCATAGAGATTAAATTATTTGGTCATGGTATGATAGTAGCTAGTAAATAAAAGTAGTATGACTTGAACCCAGTTCTCTTTTGACTAAATTAAGCACATGTTATACTACATATCACTACCTTCTAACAAAATAAAATTCATATAAATAGAATTCATAGAATTTCTAGAGCCAGAGGAGGTTTTAAAAATTATATAGAATAACCTATCTTCTTAACAGATAAGGGAACTGAGTTACAGAAAGAAAATGTGATTTAGAGGGAAATAAATATAAATGCTAATTTTTGTGTGCTGATGTTTAAAATCTGAAGAAATTGTGACTATTATAATAATCAATAATAAGTTTTGGGTTTTTTGGTGAGTAAGAGGTAGAAGGGAGAGACAATAAACACTAGTTGGTTGAGAAAAATTAAAAAACACAAAAATAATCAATACTACATAATTATGATATTAAAAAGTCATCAATAATTTTTAAAGTGGCATAATGTACATCTTCATTTATAAAAATTTAATAGGAATTGATTATTTTAAAAAACTATTCAATATTTTAAACATACATATTAATTTGTATTTGTCTTAAAACTAGTTTACTCATGTTTCTATCTGAAAACAATTCTCATCCTTAACAGATTCTAGCATTTGGTAGAGTAAAACTTAAAATGCCCCATTTTTGCCTTTGAGGGAAAACCAGAGAACAGCTCTTTATTTTGTAAAGCTCTTAACTGGATGTGAGGAGAGAGATTTCTATAGGTCTGAGTGATCAGGAATGTCTTTATGGAGAAAGGATAACTTGATTTAGGCCTTAAAGAGTTGAGAAAGATATTCCTAAGAAGGGGAATGCTAAGTAATGGGGAGCTAATCACATTTTTAAAGCAAGAAGGGTTGGCCTGAGACAAATGTATTGGGAAGATTATTCTGACCACCGCATGTTAGATAGATTGGAAAGGAAAAAGGAGGTTGGGTTTAGGGAGGTCAATTAGATCAGGACTTCTTAAACTTTTTCCACTCATAATCCCTTTGTACCGTAGAACTTTTTCCACAATTCCATCTTGATTTTGGGCCAAGATGTTTCTGGCAGCATGCAAAGTGCAATGTGCACATATAGTGTGTTCAGAACCAAAGCTGCAGTGAAGTATCCTGATAGAACATGGGCAAGTGCCGCCAGAAATACCTAGGATTCATTGTTTGATTTTGAATTAATTTTTGGACTGTGCATCCAGAAACCTTTTACTGTAGCCAAAATTTTTGTGACCTCCCTACATTCAGTTATGCATTCCCATATGGGGGCACAACCCACGATTTAAGAAGTTTTGACTTAGATTATGGCTATAATTTAAGTTGTCATTGTTGTCATTCAGTTGTATCCCCACTCTTCTTGAGCCCATTTAAGGTTTTCTTGGCAAAGATACTGAATGCTTTGCCATTTCTTTCTTTTCTTCTTCTTTTTTTTTAAATTTTTGCTGAGGCAGTTGGGGTTAAGTGACTTGCCCAGGGTCACACAGCTAGGAAGTGTCTGAGACTAGACACTTAACACTCAGGTGAACTCGGGTCCTTCTGATTTCAAGGCTGGTGCTCTATCCACTGTGCTTTGCCATTTCTTTCTTCAGCTCATTTTAAAGATATGGTAAACAGGCTTAAGTGACATGTCCAGGGTCACAGAGATAGTAAATACCTAGCTCACCTAGCTAGTAAAAAGCTATATGTAAGTGTAGTAATAGTAAATAGTAAGATTTGGACTCAAGAAAATGGATCTTCCAGACTCCATTGGACTAGCTCTTCCAGGTGAAAGTCTGTATTTGTTAAAAACATATTGCTGTAGGAGTCTTGAATACCTCAATTATTTCTAGAAAAGATGGTAAGGCAATAAATTTGCCACCAATCCATAGATTTTATTTATATCTTTGTTCTTAACCATTTAATGTTATAAAATTTCCAAAGGAGAATGGGATGTAAAAATGACAAAATTGAAACTAATCACATCCTACAAATATGGAGTGACTTACTGAGGGAAGGAACTTTTGAGTTAGTTAGAATGTGTTCAAGGAAACATAATCCTTTTTTTATATACAACCTGGAAGTGTTAATAACCTCAGGGATGAGCCTCCATCAGAATTAGAGGAAAGAAGCTTTAGTACAACTTTGATCCTAAGCCAAGGATTATTGCTGTCTAAAGGAGAATATAGCAACACTCTAGTTGAAGACAACATGGTAGCATCCAGCCAAACTAAAAACTGAAGATGGAAAAATTTTACAGCTGCCCATTGGAGAGCAATCCCAGGAGAGAGCAGACTGATACATTTACTAGATGTACTGTGTCTTGAGAAGTGGCCAGTGGCTAATTAACTCGTTAAGCTTTTATCAGGTAGCCACTACCTAGTCCGGTCTGGCCAGAAGGGATGGCTCCTGGTAAAGAGCCAACATGGCAGCCCAAATGATTTGCTCCACTTAGTCTAGCAGCATATTGACCAGTGTGGCTGTTACCCTAATTGCTGAGCTGTTAGTCCAGTGTAAATAATTACGTTAGCTCTAAAAAAGATGGAATAATTCATAATGAATAAGTATCATGAGGATTCTTCAGAACAGAAATCGAGGCCCTATCATTCTGGAGTTATAAGCTGCCCTGGCCATATGAGTGACCTATATATGATGCTCACTACCTGTGCATTTTAAGCCTAGGCCCACCCTCCCAATTCTCTCATCTGCACTGTGAGAGTATTTGTGGGGCAGTATAGCTTTAGTTTTTGACAGAAAATGCTTTGGAACTACTTTTCTTGTCATGTTATTGAGTAAATGCTTTAACTAAAGAAATGTGTCAGAGGAAGCCCACTGGTAGGGGCTTGTGAGCCAGTATTTTAGAAATAGCCATGTACGGGGCTGACTTAGAACTCTACCCATGGCAAAGAGAGTTGAGCAAATGAGCCCTCAGGGGAGTGTTACTTATTACAAATATACATGATATAGATAGATATTATTATATGTAATAAAATATATTATATAGTAGCATGTATTATATATGCATAAATAATATATGTATTGTGTTTAGGAATATATGTAGTCTCCTCCAATAAATTGTGAGTTCCTTAGGGTCATATACTGTTAATTTCTGAATTTGTAATCTCAGAGTCTAGCACAATGTTTGGCACATAATAAGCATTTAATAAATGATTACTAACTAATTGAATTCTACCACTTTTAAAATTACTACTCTATAAATTGGGATGATTTGCCTGAAAACACAAATAATGTAAATGATAATTCTTACACATATGCACACAAAATGTCTAAAATATTAAATTAAGAGATCAGAGAGTATTTCTATAAGTGTTTAGAAAAACTGAAATTTCTAATATAAATTATGAATGTGAATTACTTCTTAATCAACACAAATTAGTTGCATGTAATGTTGTTTAGTACATAAACACAATTGTATCCTGCTTGCAAAATTAATTTACAAGTCTCAGTCATATTTAGATATTGATAATTTGCTATTGAAATAACCTAGTATAATTGACATACTCTAGTATATAATTTAAAAAAAATTTTTTTTATTTTATTTGCATAACATATGTGTGGGTAATTCTTCAACAATAACCCTTACATAGCTTTGCGTTACAAATTTTTCCCCCAACTCCCCACCCCTCCCCTAGATGGCAGGATATCCACTACATGTTAATTATGTTAAAATATTGGCAAATCGAATATATGTATACATATTTCCAAACTTATCATTGTTGTGCAAGAAAAATCTTATCTACATAAACGATATATCAGATAAAGGAAACACAATGTAAGCAAACATCAATCAAGGAGTATGAGAATGTTATGTTGTGGTCCACATTTCACATCCCTCTCTCTGGGTGTATATGGCTTTCTTCAGTGAATAATTGGAGGTGGTTTGAAACATTTCATTGTTGAAGAGAGCCCTCTAGTATATATTTTGATAAAATTTATGTGAATATACATCCCCCAAAATTTGACAGCAATTCAGTTTATCAAACATTGTTAAGAGCTTAAAATGAAGAGAATTCTAGTTTGCACTCAGAGAACCTGTGTGTGAATGCTAACACTGCTCATTACTTTTGGTATGACTTTGGACAGGCACTTAGAATTTCTAGGACTCAGTTTCCTTATCTATAAAATTGAACCATATTGGACCAGATGATCTCCAAGACTTCTAGCCCTAAATCTATTTTTTCTATGATGGTATTATATCCTTGGGATACATTAAATTCAGATAAAATAGTAATGTCTGTCTTCCAAGAATAAAAACATATGGCACAGGAAAAAAAGAAGGAAATACGAATTTGTAGAGTACTGTGTACCAGGTATTATGCTAATACTTTACAAGTATTACCTCATTTTTATCCTCACTGTTACTCTGGAAGGTAGGTGCTATTATTGTTATATCTCTTTTCCAGTTGAAGAAAATGAGTCACAGAGGCTAAATGATTTGCTTAGGTCAGTTTTAACTCAGATCTTTTTGAGTTCAGGTCCAGTGCTCTATTTATTTCTGTATCTAGCTGCCTATAGAGAATTCTAATACAGAATATGTGCAATTAGAAAGATGTGAAATAAAGTACTGTGTTAGGTCTAAGGAGGAAATGTTTATGTCTAGAGAGGAATAAGGGAAGGTTTTTTGAACGTGTTGGCATTTAGATGTTCTTTAAAGGATGAGCAAAAATCCAATTGAAAAGGGGTGGTGGTGGTAGAGGACATTCAAGAGAGAAGAGAAAATAAGAGATAAAATAGTTACAGAGGGAATGGGAGAATACACAGCCTATTTGAGGAACAGAGATGTCCATGTTAGCCTGCATTTGTAGTAATAGGAGTTAAGGAAAATTCAACACAAACTGGTTTGTGGGGAGTCTAAATGGCAGGCAAAAGGATGGATTAGCTCCTGGAAAAGTTTTGTCTCATTTATGCCAACCCCATTCATAAGTATTTGTATAGGTATACTTATCTATCTATCCATCCATCTATCCATCTATCTATCTATCTGTGTAGTGCATATACAAACACAAATACAAATATTCATATTTGTCTATACATATAAATAAATATATAAACATAAACATGCATATATATGTACATATATATATATATATATAAACATATGTATTCCCTTAGTAGAACAACTATGATTATAAATGACTAATGGTAAGAACTGAAAAAGTAATCACAAATTGATTTTTCTTTCTTTTATCCTCAGAGTTAATTATATGCCTGCCAAAATTAATGAAAATATATTTAATTGACTGCTTGATTTGGTATTTATTGACCAATCTATCAAAAAGAAACAACCTAAGAAAAAACTAAAATATAATTTGAATAGGGTAGTACATGAGTTATAAAAATAATTGTACTAATGATACAGTCTGAAATTATTTTGGACATCGTTTTTAGAGATTGCTTATGGTCCCTAATGCATTTTAGAAATACAGGAGTCATTTTTTTTCCTGTCCTGTAAAACTCAGGTAGCATGTAATTAGAACTTGAATGATAGCATTTGCCTTTCAGGGCTCAATGACTACTTTAAAATATGTGGTTGCAAAAGCCACAGATTATATAGTAGGGGTACTTTGCGAATTGAAAAGATACAATATGGCTGGTTAGGTTTAGTAATGTGAAAACAGAAATACAAGAGCACAATTTATCTGCCCCAGAACTTACCAAAATATGGTCCTAAAGATCCTGATAGTGGAGGAAGGATTTTGTAGAATTTATAAGGTAGCACACCAAAATTGAGAAATCACAGATTGAATTTACTCAATACCTTTTCAATATCTTTGTAGTGTTTGAAAGATATACTTAGTAGTTAACCTGATAGAATTTTGATCTCTATAAACCACTGAAAATAACTTCTTTCTCAAGAGGGAATAAGTCGAAGGAAAGTTTAAGGAAGTTTATGAATTTAAAAATTATATTTACAATGAGATAATAATTCAAATGGAATATTTTTACTTTCCCCCTAATCTTTTGGGATCCCCATAGTTCTCTTTTGAATGAAAAAAAAATTAGTGCCATGCCCAAAGGAGCAAGAAATCACATCCTTAGAAAGGAATAAACTCCCAAATTCTGATGGAGACATGTTGAAATGCAATTTTAAAATTGTTTTTTTAAACTTGTTATGAAAGAATAATACAGTCAATGCCTAAAAATATGAACATTAAAATCACTGCTTACTTTTTTATTTATTAAAAGATATTAGCTACTTAAAACAAAAATTGAACTTCTTTACCCCTAAAAAATTAATTTATATTGCAATACATGTTTACAACTTGCCAAATTTAAGAGATTAAGATAGGAATTCTACTTCATTCAGTAAATATTTTGAGTAATAATAATAATGATTATTTTGTAGACATACTTTTAGGGCAAGCAAATAATTATGTTATCTCACTGAGTAATAGAAAAAGTTGACTACAGGGCCATTCCCTTGTATTCATTATCTCTGGATGGTGTTTAATCATTTCATCAGCAATATCCACATAAATTTAGCCAGCAAAATATCATTGAAGAAGTATTAAAGAAATGATTGATTCATATGAATTTGTTTATGGAAATGGAAGTTTATGTTGGTAGTTCAGGACTAGGTCACTGCCACTAGAAATTGTTGATCCTTAAGGATCACAGATTTTGTGATCATGCTAAGAAATGGGAAAAACGATATAATGGATCACTTCAGGCCATAAAAATTTAGCATCTATTGAATCTGAACTAGATAAACCTAAAAATTAGAATTATACAAGAGAACCTTTTTTTTCATAGACCAATAGACAATAGATTTCCATGCTACAAATATCAGGAGAACCATTAAAATGTGACTTACTCAACTGGTACTGGAACCAGATGTCTTCATAGACTAAATGGTTACCAACAATTGCTCAGATATAACATTAATCCATGAGGAGTTACATACCAAATACTAATTATCTCCATATTTTACAGAAAGAAAAGCTTTCAGAATATAAAGAGCTAGTGGAGGAAGTCAAATTATGTAGGAAGAAGATGAGGTATACCTTATTCCTACTACCCATTGAACTGAGCTCTTTCAAAGTGTCTATAGAGGATGAGATTATATCCAAATACTTTGGTTTGAAAAAGCAGCTATTTTACCCCCTTCTTTGATAATTCCTAAAATACTACTGATAATAAGAATAATAGTGTAAGAACTTATCTCAGGACTGTAGGTGGCATAGTAAATAAAATACTGTTGGAGTCAGGAAGAATGAAGTTAGGTTCTTATGCTGCATACTGACTATAGCTGAGTGACTTTGGGCAAGATAAATCTTACCCTTATATTTGATGTCCTCCAAGCTCCCTTAAGTTCTAAATCTGATGAGAACAAGATGATAATAGTAACAAACGACCTCTACAGAGGGCTTCAAATCTTGTAAAATACTTTCCATATCTAATTTGTGCATTATCCCTGATTATTATCCCTGTCCCCCTTTTTCCCCTTATCCCTGCCTCTAGGTTTCCCTAGCTTCAAGTATAAGCTAAAGTCCTATCTTCTACAAGAAGCCTTTCTAGTCCTCTTTAATCTTAGTACCTTCCCTCTGAGAATACCTTTAGTATATGTATGTGTATGTCTATATCTATCTTGATATAAATAGGCAAAGACAGATATAGTGACATATCTACATAGATGTAGACACATCCATATAGATAGATATGGATATGTGGATATGCACATCTTTACATACATATATACACATATGTTCATATTTGTATATCTCAGCTGTGTATAATTGATTTATGTTTTCTCCCCCATTAGACTGTAACCTCTTTGAGAGCAGGAACTATTTATTTTTTACAATTCTTCATATCCCCAGTATTTAAAAATGCTTGCTGAAATTGTAGCTAGGTGGATAGAGTTTCAGCCTTGCAGTAAGGAGGACCTAAATTTAAATCTGGCCTCATGTACTTAGTGATTTGAGCCTGGACAAGTCACTTAATTCTGATTACCTCCCCCAAAAAGTGCTTGTTTTACTATTGATTGACTTGTTCTATATAAAGTGCTCGAGGAAGAATAAATGAAGTAGAAAATAGCCTCTTCCCACAAACCATTTAAAGTCTGGTTGAAGAAAAGAAACATGTTCATGAAAATACTAGAAGTCTGTTAGAAAGCAATATGAACATACATATATATATGATATATTAATATTTTGATGATGAACATTTTAATTAATGAAGATCTTGGTTTATCGAGGCAGACCCTTTATGATTTGGTAGACTATGTTCAAGAGTTGCTATAGCCAAATAATTAATTGCTCTGAGGACAGACTGGTAATCAATCTCTCCAAACTTGGTCAAGCTGTTTCTCATATATAGACATAAAGTGTATTGGCAGGCTGTATTAGAAGCCTTTCCAGTTGTCAGAGCTAATCTTCTGCTGTCTTTGCCTTTGAAAACTCTGGAATATCCTTATTGTTGTTTGTCCTTCAGTCTCAAAGAGAGCCAGGGATTCAGGGAGGGGATGCCAAAACGTGAGGGAGGGTGGGACAGTCACCTGACTCAGTTTCCCTTCCGGAGCCATCTAGGTCCAGTGGGCAGATATAGATCAGGATGACTGGAGATGGCCCCGGATGCAGAGAGACCTTGGTCTTTTTTAAGTTAAGTTCTTCAACAGGTCTCAGTTTGACTGAGTCCCTGACCTAGTCAGGGATTAAGGCTAGGTAGCAACTGAGGCAAAGAATCTCCCCTTTCACCTAGTCCCATCCCCCCAAATCTAAATAAATAAAATTAATCTGGGAGGGGAAGACTCTCAGGGTTTCTGTCCAAAGCAGAAATGATTCTGCCCTTAAGATTCAAACTGCCTCAATCCAGACACAAACAATGACCACATGGGGCTTGGCCTAGCACCTGTGGGTGGTGGAGAAAGCCGGAGAACTGCACTCTCTTCTATATTGCTACAATCTGGCGGTGCAACCTCCCTTAGCAGCTGGGGCTGGCTCGCTCCCCCTGAAACATTCCTCTGCCATGGCAGCTCACTGTTTCCCCCGAAGAGCCCCATCTCCACACACTTCTTCCCTGGTTCCTGCCCTCTCCCCTGGTGTTTCCTCACTCCATTAGGGCAGGGAATCCTGGCACAAAGCGAATGCACGTGTGCTGTGGCCTTGCCTTGGACCCCTGAGGGAGAATAGCGGAGGACTCAGGCCTGGCAGGGCAGCTGGGTGGGGGAAATTGGATGAATGGAAATGTTTTCGCACGAGGTTTTCCAGATTGTGGTGTGGCAGTACCAGAGAGAGCGGGTTATTTATGAGGGATGTCACAGAAAGACAAATAAAGGCATCGGACGCTGATTGGAGACCCAGGAGGTGAGCCAGGTAGCTGGAGAGCTGATGGCGCCCTGAATACACAGAGAAACTGGGGAGAGGAGAGGCTGCGCGCAACGAGAATGCGCTCCGTTTGGGACCCGACGAGGTTAAGATTCCTGCAGGATATCCAGCTCTAGATCAGCAGGCAGGGATGGCTACTAGAGGCTGGGAGAGAAGTGGCGACCAAGTAGAACTGAGACTCTGCATAGGGACGATGAGATCACCAAGTAAAGTGGTCAAGAAGGAAAAGAAAAGAGGGCCCGGCCCCGGGCCCAAGGGCTAGCAGGCATCCTGCGGAAGAAGACACAGCAAGAGAGAAGGGGTCAAATGTGGAGGCGGAGAAGGGAGATCAATGTCACAAGACCCTGGAAGAAAAGCCTGTCGGGAGCATGAGGGCTGAAAAAAAAAAGAGCATTCGATCTGGCGATCCGGAGACCGTGAGTAACTTTGGAGAGAGCATCATGGTCTGGAAGCATGAGAACCACTCTTTCAGAGACAAGGTGGGAGGGAGGAGGGGCAGTCAGCCAGAGGAAGCAAGCAGTGCTACCAAGCACCCGCCGAGGAGAAAAAAATATCTTACACATTCCACCAAGAAGAGAGATTCAACTTCAATAAACATTTGCTAATTTTATGACCAAAATATAAAAATATCCTGATGAGTCAAGCAAAGTTGTGCATTAATTGGCACTTCTGGTCCATCTAGTGTTTAAGCAATTTATTATATGCAAGGCCCTGTGATGGGCAATGAAGACACAAGTTAAAAAAAGAAAACGATTTTCTCTATTCAGTGAGCTTACGTTCGCCTAAGGAAAGATAAGACAGACACATAGATAAATATAATGTGAGGAAGATATAATGGCTGATGGATGGATTAATCAATAGGGCAAAAGGGACATGTGATAAAGTGTTCTAAGAAAAATTAAGGATGGAGAGAACACATACGGCATGATGGCTGAAGAGGCTCAGGTACTACATGGAAAAAGTGGAGAAGCATTCTGAATTGCTAGTGACCTACATCCAAAACATTTAGTATTAACCTTATATTTTATCTGGATTCCTATTGTTATATCCCAGTGGAATATAATCTCCTTGAGGCTAGGGAATGCTTTGTTTCATTTTTATTCTCTGTGTGTAGCAAATGGACCCTCAATACTAGATTGAAAGGTCTTTTCTTAATAAAAAGATGCCTAACTACTTAGTACAAAAAAAGTTAAGCTTAATTTTCTTCTTCCTTCTGAAGAATATTCATTTAAATAGAACCACCTATTTATAACTTGCCACATGAAAGAGATTAAGCTGGGAACGCCGTTCATCCACCAACAAATATTTTAAGCAATAATAACAACCTTACAGAAATACTTGTGGAACAGTCAGACATAACTTCACTGAACAATAATAAAGGCAGTTCTCCATATGAGATTTGTAACAATCCTCTAGTGATTTTTAAAGGAGCATGTTCTTTCTTTGCAACCAAATATTAAACTCCTTGTGTGAAGGGTTTATTTCCCACTTCTCTTGTATCCTCCCAAAGTACTTTGTACAGCACCAAGCACAAATGAGATAACATATGTAAAGTGCTTTGCAAGTTTCATAGCTCTTTATAAATATAAATTATTATTATTATCTTGTTCTTGTCATCCTCTTTGAAGAATTTCATATAAAAACAGCTCTGGTTGTTTTTTATCGCTATCTTGCTAGTATTTATTTTTTAAATGGTTCTACAGTCTATTTAATAGGTGGATAGAATTACTTTTTTCTAATTGAATAAAAATTTGGGATGTAAGTAAGCTCAACTTCTATAGACTTACTGAAAACATATTTAATATAACTTTAGTAGTAGACTGGACAGCAGATGATTTTGTTTTTTGTTTTTTTGTTTTGTTTTGTTTTTCTGGCCTGTGAAGATTGGAGATTATAAATATTTGGTATGGATATATTCAAAATGTTGTTCTTGAGTTTATATGGGTCAATGGTATGTCTATGTGATTGTCTATAATAGTTTGGTCTGTGATGATTTAATGGTTGAGCTCTTCAAGATATTTTAAAGTCAGTATTTTATAATAGGGATTTATCATCTGTCAATTCATGAAAGAAAGTTTTTGATTTATAGTTCTAGCTACCAAATAATGTCTTGCTAGTTATTTGGAAGGTGTTGCTCTAAATATTGTTTTACCCAGACAGTCTCTCTGTCTCTCTGTCTCCTTGAGTTTGTCTCTGTGTCTCTGTCTCTCTCTGTGTGTCTGTCTTTCTTTCTCTGTCTCTGTCTCTCTGTCTCTCTTATCTGTTTTTCTTTGTCTCTCTGTCTATTTCTCTGTTTCTCCCTCTCTGTCTCTTTTCTGTTTTTCTTTGTCTCTTTGTTTCTGTCTCTATCTCTCTTTTCTCTGTTTTTCTGTATTTTCTGTCTCTGTCTTTGTTTTTCTGTATCTCTCTGTCTCTATCTCTCCCTCTCTATGTCTTTGTTTATATGTCTATCTCTGTCTTTCTTTATCTCTGTGATCTCTCTGTCTCTTTCTGTCTCTCTGTGCTTTAAATATAATCTACATCAACTACTGAATCCAGGTTCTTAAATATAATGCTTATATCATTTCTGGTGGCAACAATATGGTTCTGAATTTCCATCTATTCTCACAAATGTTTCTGGCATTTGACACTTCTTTGTTGACACATAAGATACCACTTATGAAAAGGCTTTTGATTTCATTCATGAATCTTAGCCATTTCGTTGTTTTTCAGGTAAATCACTTTTAGTTATATTTGATAAATTGAGAGTGACTTATCCAGAATCCCACAACCAATATATGTTAAAAGAAAAATATCAGCCCATACCTTCTTGGCCTTAATACCAGCTATGTTCCTTGATGTTTTTCTGAAATTGGGTTATTTAAATTCTTTATTTCTTGTTCTGTTAATCTGGGTATTTTATATTTTGGTAAATGTTTATATATCATTGGGTGCATTGGCTTATAATGGAGCAAAATCATTTGTAATAATTTCTTTTGTTTCTTCTTTATTGGCATGAATTCTTTTTTTCACATTGGCATTTTGATTTAACAGTCTTTCAAAATCAGATAGCCATTTTTCTCTTTTAGTTTTAAAAATAGCTTTTGGTTTTATTTATTAGTTCAGTGGGAGTTTTTTTGTATTAAATTGTTTTGTTTGTTGCTTTAATTTTATTTATTTGCATGCTGATTTTATTTATCTGTCTCAGTGCTTTTTTATGATCTACCATGCAAATTTTGTAAAAATGCCATATCTGAAAAATATTTATTATCCTACATCTATATATATTTAGTAATCACCACAACTTTATCATACTTAATTTTCCTAAAATTATATTCTGATTCTGAACTTTCTCCTTTTTTTGTTAGATATCTAGGTCAGAGAGGATACAATTAAGGTCTTCGACAATTATAGTTTTATTTTTCTTTGTATAATTTTATTAACTTTAAGTACACTGTAGTTTTCCTGTTTAACTCTTTTTGCCATGTCAATATTTATTATTATCTGACATAATGATTTTCACCCTTGCTTTTTTGAATTCATCTGAGGCAAAATTCTCTTCCAACTTGTTATTTGAACTCTTTATGAGACTTTGTTTGAATGTGTTTCTTGTAAAGAGCAAATTGTTGGATTATGTCTTCTAATCCATTCTTTGACTCTCCTCAATTTTGTGAGTGAGTTGATCCTATTTATATTCAAGGTTAAGACTATAATGTTGAAAGAAAAAAAAAGGAATGTAATCAACCCCAGTGATTTATAATTGAAATAGTCTTATTATACTTCTCTGCCCCTCTCCCATTACTCAGCACAGACTCCGGTTTTTATAATTTGTTTTTCTTCTTTTAATCTTATCTTTTATGATTTCTCTTCCAAAGCTGAAGCTTGTATTACTAATAATTCTTCCTTTTCTAACTGTACGGTCCCTCTTAGAGACATTTTTCATCTCTTTATATTTTAGCTCTACACCAAACTCCCTCCCTCTCTCTCTCTCTTTGTGTGTGTGTGTGTGTGTGTGTATTTAACTCTCCTATGGCTGATTAAAATAAGAATGAAATCAGATGCTTGTTGCCCTCATGCTCACTTTCATTTATAAGACTGTTCTGGTATACTGCAATAGTAATAAAAGTAACAAATTTTTGTCTTTCTCATTTCTCTCCTAATATATTTCCTTCTACTCTTTTTTATCCTCCATTAAAATCAACAAAATGGCATGGAAACAGCTTAGACCCTACACCCATCTTTCTGTGTGAATACTAATAAGAGTTTGATTCTTTTTTTTTTTCCACCATTAGTATATAAGTATTTCATCATCATTTGGCTCCTTCTGCTTATTCTAATGCTTAATATTTACCTAGTTAGATTTCTCTTATCTCTAGATTGTGTTGCAAAGAATGTATACAACTGTGGTGTTTTTATCATAAATGCTGATAAATACTGTCAATATTATTCTATTGCTTTCTACCAATGGTTTTTCTTGATTATGTTGTTTTTTTTTTCTTTTTCAGCATAGATCTGTGTAATCCTCACTTTGGTTCCACTGTATTTGAACTTTTCTAACTGCTTAGAATATTTTTTTCCTTTATCTGGAAACTTTTTATCTATGAAATTACTGAATGTTTTAAATTTGGGATTTTTTAAGGAGGTAATCAGCATATTATTCCTGTTTTACATTTGTCTGCTAGTTCTAATATATCTAGGCAGTTTTCTTTCATTTTTTTCAATTATGAGACCCAGGTTTTTGGTTTAATCATGACTATTAGTGAGTATGATGATTTTTCAAATTTCTCAATCTGTTTTCTAGGTCAGTTATTTTTGGTAGGAAGTGCCTTTCATAATGTACTAATTTTTCAGCCTCTTAATTTTGTTTTAATATTTTCTGTTTTCTTATAGAATCATTGCATTCTGTTTTCTCTTCTATTTTTCAAACATTTCACTACTTGTTTAAAGTTTGTTTATACATTCTATACTAAAATGTTTATTTCATTTTTTCCACAATAGCCCAAATTTGATTTTTTAAAATCTTTCTTCATTTGTTTCTAACCACTCTTGCAGTCCTTGTAGTCCAGCCATTCTTTTCTATCTCTCTTTCTTTATCTGTTGCAGTCACTCTCTCTTCTAGGTTTAATTCTTGTGCTCTTCAAGTCATAATATTTATTTTTTTAAATCATATCTGGATTTTTTTTCATTTATTTACTCATATATTCAACATCAGTTCTTGGATTGGGACTTTGTACCTGGATCTGCCCCCACCCACAATTTTGGCTCAATTTGGTCTTTTTAGCTTTGTGTTTTAAATGTTCCTGTTGTTAACCTACTGCCCCAATCTTTGGGGGTGTCAGGAAGTAGGCATAACCTCTGTCACAACCTTGATTTATGGGTCCATTTCCTGAGGACCTGGTACAGATGCTAACCTGACACAATTCCCAACCAACAATTGCCTCAGTATCCTGCTTCAGGCCTGCTAGGCTTCAAAAGGATAAGGGCTCCCAAGTGGTCCAGCGTTCCTCTTCTCCTTCCCCTGGTAGGCCTCCTCTCTGAGCTCCTTCAAGTTTCTGGCTCTCTTCTTGTATCATCCCAGATTTGAAGCAGAGGTTTACTATCATTTTCCTTTGGTCTTCTTAATCATTAACCCACCTGGTGCTAAGCTTTGCGTGCAGGCACATACATACATATATAAATACACATATATTTATGTATATATATATGCATGTATACATACACACTATGTATGTATGTATGTATGTATATGCATATGTTTATTTTGAATGAGACCAAGGGTGGGAAAAGAGTCAAAAAAACCAGAAAGAGAAGAGAGGTATTTACTTAGGAGTCAGGAGGGGCCAAGATGAGTTTTTCTGATTTTGTAATTTTGGATTCTATTGTCACTGATAATCATCTAATTGCCTTTGGAGTTCATGTGGCTTTGCGATTTATTATTGCCTGAGTTAGGACATCAAGGCTAGTTTGGAAAGTTTGAAACATTAGCTTTTTCCAATTTAGCTTCTCTCTAGGAGACCAGTCCCTATCTCTCTGAGTAGGGAAATATGGAAAGAGAAAGGGAAAAAGATGAATAAAGTGAAGGTGTACATGCTAGCACTTATTGTTACATATTCTACCTTTATTCAGTTGAGAGAAAACTTAGTCTTTTCTTCTGACGTGCTTTTTTTGTTGTTATTTTCTCTTTTCATCTTTTTTATATAGCTTCACTAGTTTTGCCACTTAAAGTAACCTTGTAGGAAAAACATTGGACTTAGAGACAAGAATTTCTGGCTTTGAATTCTGGCAAGACACTCTATCCCTCTGAGCCTCAGTTTCCTCATCTGTAAAATGGGCAAAAAGAAAATAATGGTAAACTTCAAAGTTCTATGGAAATGAGTTACCTCATGAAAATTTTGTGATCCTCCTAAAAATATTGATGGCAAAATTAGTTGAACATATGGAGTTGGGTCTTATGCATTTGAAAAGAAGCTTCTGTGGAAAACCTTTGAAACTAACTTTGAA
The DNA here is from genome assembly GCA_023553655.1 of Myrmecobius fasciatus. Lineage (NCBI taxonomy): Eukaryota > Metazoa > Chordata > Mammalia > Dasyuromorphia > Myrmecobiidae > Myrmecobius > Myrmecobius fasciatus. The sequence goes on from JAJPUD010001565.1 coordinate 346,964, forward strand.
GTTATGCAAAAGATTTTTTGATATTCTGAGCAAATGGTATCAACATTTCCTAAGTAAAATATTTTTATTTTTATTTTTTTTAATTTTATTTTATTTGCATAACATATGTGTGGGTAATTCTTCAACAATAACCCTTACATAGCTTTCCGTTACAAATTTTCCCCCCAACTCCCCACCCCTCCCCTAGATGGCAGGATATCCACTACATGTTAATTATGTTAAAATATTGGCAAATCGAATATATGTATACATATTTCCAAACTTATCATTGTTGTGCAAGAAAAATCTTATCTACACAAACGACATATCAGATAAAGGAAACACAATGCAAGCAAACATCAATAGAGAGCATGAAAATGCTATACTGTGGTCCACATTTCACATCCCTCTCTCTGGGTGTGTATGGCTTTCTTCAGTGAACAATTGGAACTGGTTTGAAACATTTCATTGTTGAAGAGAGCCATGTCCATCAGAATTAATCATCATATAGTACTGTTGTTGCCGTGTATAATGGTCTCCTGGTTCTGCTCATTTCACTCAGCATCAGTTCATGTAAGTCTCTCCAGGCCTCTCTGAAATTATCTTGCTGGTCATTTCTTTTTTTTTTTTTTAATTTTTATTTTATTTGCATAACATATGTGTGGGTAATTCTTCAACAATAACCCTTACATAGCTTTCCGTTACAAATTTTCCCCCCAACTCCCCACCCCTCCCCTAGATGGCAGGATATCCACTACATGTTAATTATGTTAAAATATTGGCAAATCGAATATATGTATACATATTTCCAAACTTATCATTG
>JAJPUD010001565.1:352765-376189 GCA_023553655.1 Myrmecobius fasciatus
TTGGAGAATGGCTTGAATTTTTATAAATATGAGACAATTCTCTATATATTTTAGAGATGAGACCTTTATCAGAACCCTTGAATGTAAAGATGATTTCCCAATTTATTACTTCCCTCCTAATCTTGTCTGCATTGATTTTGTTTGTACAAAAACTTTTTAACTTAATATAGTCAAAGTTATCTATCTGGTTTTCAATTAAGAGTTACACTTCTTCTTTGGACATAAATTTATTCCATCTCCATAGGTCTGAGAGGTAAACTATATTATATTCCTCTAATTTACTCCTAAGTAAAATATTGATTATTCTCCTAAAGCACTAACTTCTGTCTCAGACATAACAATACTAATCAATCTGCTATACTTTTTGAAATGTCTTTTTATTACATTTATAAAGAAATACATTTTTCTCCTGATTGTTATATGACAAAGGGAGGCAAAATTCTGTATATAAGTCATTTTATGTTTTCTTATATAAAGCTGATTATTATGCTGTTGGGCAGAGTATTTAATCAGCAAAATTTTAGTCCTTTAAAATGGAGATTAATTTTAGCCAAGAAAAGAGTAGCTTTAGACTATGCTTGCATGCACTAAAATATGAATTTTTAGAAATCCTTAGTCATTTTCAATTTTAGGTTCTTCCTTATAGAAAATACTTGTAGCCTTCCAGGCAGCAAATACAATGAAAACTTGCAAATGGTGGTTGCATTGTAAGCTGACCTATTTGACCAGATAAGTCAGCTTACAGTGGAAGTCATAAACTTGTTTTAAAATCAAGCAACCCAAGAGAAACAAAGCAGAGAGTGAAAAGCTTTTTATTGATAAAAGGAACAGAATTAACCAAGGGTTTGGAGCTTTCATAAATTAAAACTGCCTGATAACACTTTTTTTCCCTCCAAAACACATGGAGTTGATTCTAGACTATATAAACAGCCACTTGCATAGCAAATACTTTATCTTCATTTCTCAGAGGAGGGAAAGACAAAGAAAGGGAAGAAGCAGTAGAAATGCTTAACAACTTGAGCCAAACTCCATTCTAAATGATTTTCCTGTTCTTTCTCCCTTTCCGCTTTGTTATGGCTACTCAGGGATTCTCCTACTCTCACAGACCTTTAGACCCTCTCTTCTGATAGTGCTATGAATTTTCCACATTGTGTTGTTGTCCCCATCAAAACCATATCCTTGGTGATTAAAAAAATTCTGAATAGCACAGCTTCTGTCACAACGTACCTTATTCTCTTTCAAAATTTGAAAGAAAAGGATAATCAGAAATGAAAAGGCAGGAAATGAGAGTAGAAGGGAAGAGGTAAAAAAAAAAAAAAAAAGAAAAAAAATTTAAAAAATCCTGAAAAATGGAGGAGCCCCTACAGTCCAAAAATTTTTAGGAATCATAAAAGAATACCAAACATCTTTCCCATTTTTTGTCCTGGATTACAGAGTCACAAAATTGGACATTTTAAATGTTTCTTCACAAAATACTTTAGATATTTACCTTTCTACACTAACATTTTCAGTATTCTTTTCAATCTTTTGATCCATATTTTGGGAGGAAAAAAGCTCCAGTCAAGGGCTAAATGCATATGTAACACCATTTCTAAGGCTGGGTAATATCTCTTAAAATAGAGGCCCTGTGTTAGGAATCAAGTTGTAAAAGAAAGTGTGAGCATTCATACCTTAGAAATCAGGTAATAATAACATTAAAAATCAAGGCTTGATTTATTGTTTTGTTGACTTCTAGACATAAGACAGTGAAGGAGAAAATCTTAGTGATGTGGATTAAACTGGTTTCAGAGTCAACTGCTAAGCCTTTCCCAGCACAATCCTGGGAGTATCCCAATCTCAGGGTCTCTCTATAAGCTAAAGAAACCACAGTTTTGGGGCAGTGTTCTAGAATAACACCAAAGAACAGAGAGGGAAAAAAATCAAATCTGTCCATGCCAGGTTTTTAATAAAAAATTGAAACTTCAGGTCATGAATTTTTGAATACTGGTGGTTTCATGAATTTGAAAAATTCTGTAAATTGGGATGCTGCTGATTAGAAATTCCTCAGGTTAGTGAGTACTGTTTTCTTAATATGCTTTTGTGCCAAAGCTCATATGGTGAGCTAAGCACAAAATCAGCATCTGAATTTAGGAATGATAAAGCTGAGAGAAATAATAATGTAAGAAATGACCAGTTAGGTTTAAAGTTGGTCTGTCTAGCCTAGTGTTCCATTTCAGAGATATTTTGCAGAAAAATGTGTTTTTTGCCCAAAACATGAACCTCTAAAGGTTAAGAATGAACATCAAAGATCCCAAATTTTTCTTAAGCTAAGATAGACCTATCATCCACAAATTCATATGTATCTTTTCTAGACCTGATTAAAATTTTAACTTTTACTATTTCTCAAGGACACAATTCTCTTTATTTGCCTTTAAGTTAAATAGTTATAGCACTTCATCCAGAAGCATGAAATTAATCAATCAATTAATCAATCAACAAGTCAGTTTAATCACTCTATAAATCAAATAATTTACTAGGCCTTCATGAAACAAACAAACAAAAAGAATAAATCCTATCTTAAGGATCTTATATTCTGTCTAGGGATCTGTAAATAAATAAATATCACACACACACACACACACACACACACACACACAAATATATACAGTAAATATTTTGGGAGAGAGTCATGGAAACTGAGGGATGAGATTAAGACTTTATATAGGAAGTGACACTTAAATCTTAAGAATTAACCCCCAAATCACCATTTTAGTACTATTAACCCAACTCAATTTATCCAGAGAGAATTTCTAAATAAAGCTTTTGGCTTGGCTTCTACCCAAGTGGTATCAAAGAAATTCGAGTGGGTGGGTGTATGGGTGTGTTGTCTGCTCATAATGTACAAGATAAACCTTCATTTTATCCTATGGAAATTGCAAGGAATGTAAAGGATTTGGGGAGACCACAAACAAATATAGAAAATTTATAAAGTACTAACATAACTCATAAATAATTAATACAATTCTCGTTTTTCATTGAGTCCCATTTCCCAACATTTCCTAAGCTCTCCATACTCAATGCATCCTCATGGCCTGGACTTCGTTTGGGGAGGACCTGGTGAACATGAGATTGCTAGTTAGAGAACGGCCCCACATTCCAGGGAATCCCCATTTAACCCTACAGAGATTCAGTTAGGGAGCTACTCTAAGAGTTCGGTCTCCCTTTCTCCCCCTGGAAGAAGAAGGTACTGGCGTCTGTAAGATAGGCATCTCACCTTATGTGGAATTCCAAAGAACTCACTGTAATAGGGAAGCCAAATTCCAAGTCCCCAGTTAGTTGCCTTACATTCTGGCTTTAGTTCTTGCCTTCTGCTTCTCCCAGCGCCAGGGCAGCCTTCTCTTTTGGAGAGTCCTGCTACTCAGAAAATTCTCCTTTCCTTATTAAAAGTCTATATCCCTGTTTCTTATATATGAGGCAACCCACGAAGGCTGTTGCTTTCCAAGAAACTTCTGTTGGCTTGGGAAAAAGTCCAGGCTCTAGGACTGTTCCAAGGAAGTCCTCCTTGTCTGGGAAGAAACAGGTCCCTCAAACTTGGGCCTGTTAGAGAGGCAGCCCTCGATAGTTCCCATTATCCAGGGATTCTCATCCCAATCCATGGAAGGTTGGGGACTCTATTATATTCCTCCTCAGGAACTCTGAGTCCACTGCTCCTCCCATCTTATGTTCCAGGGAATTCCACTCTCAATGTTGACTCATCATCAAAAATAGAAATAATAGGTAGTAGTTTATATTGTCTAAGAACTCACATTATCTAGGATTTGTTGCTTTTTTTTTCCCAAAGCACATGTCTGACAATGTAATTCTACTATTCAAGAAGCGTCACTAGTTTCTTGATATCTAGACAAAATACAAACTCTAATTTTAGGCTTCTAAATCCTTTCCTAACCTGGCTAGCCTACTCTTCCAGGCTTGTTGCCCATTCACCCTTTCAATTAATGTTTTTCATTCTGTCTCCTAGTTTGCTCACTTTTGTGAACAAGTTGTCTCTCCCAGGCAGCTTCCTCATGTTTCGTAAAATTTCCAAGTTCATTCAACCCTCTATAGGATTCTTGCCACAGATAGTTACCCCATAAAAATTATTTTGTGCTTTATTAGAGCCATGCAATAAACATTCATATAGAACTGAAAACTTATCACCTTAGAAATTCCCTCCAGGGATGCATATTACAATTTACTTATGACTGCCCATCCCATATTATTTACTCTTGGGAATCCATTAAATATGTTGGAGATGTTCCTCATTTTCTGTGACACCCCAAAAATAACAGTGGAAGATTTTGGCCATCTAGCTGTCACTTTTCACTCTTGGCCCTTGACCAATCCACTTTTTCTTTCTGGCATATGTAAATTTTATATTTACTTATATGTGTACACATCATTTCCACCAAAAAAATGCAAGCTCCATAAAAGCACAGACTTTTGTGTTAATATCTTCAACACTTAGCATTCTATCAAAAAAGTATGCTAATTAAGTGTTTGATGAGGAAATCAGGAAGAACAGATTTTAGAGAGAAAACTTTTAAATTCAGATTTGGACAAGTACCAACTCCCAAATGTCTGATCTAGGTATGTTTTCAAACTTTTGAGGAAAGAAAAGCAAAAGAAAACCACCAATACCTAATTCACTGTAGTCATATAATTTTTTGCAGTTTTTTAGATTTTATTAATATCCCCTTTCAGCCTCTTTTTTTTCTAGAGGGTCTTAATTTTTAAAATCTTTCTTTGGTCATTTAAGATGTTTCCTTCTCTCTAGGCATTTGTTATTTTTTCTTAAGGATGTGGGAACTAAAACAAAATGAAGCCTTTCAGGTACAGTTAAATACATCTTATTTTGGTGAAGATATAGGACAAAATGATTTGTTTTATTTTCAGTAACACTTTTTTTATTATTAAAGGATGGAATGCTGGACTTGAAGTCAGAAGCTCTGAATTTATATATCTTGCCTCAGACATTTACTAGCTGTATGACTTGGAAAGTCACTGAATCATTCTCAGCCTCAATTACCTTATCTGACAAAAGGAGATGATAGTATTTACTTCTTAAGAGTTGTTGTGGACATCAAATGACATAATATATGTAAACCACTTAAACCAATATATAAATGCTAGCTGTTACTATTATGTGATTGCTTTTTAAAATTGGAATGTCTCAAAGTGTCTTTCCTTATAATTCTTTGTCTTAAGGTCAAGACTTAAATTCTTGGTGCTGTCACAATAGTATCTAGAAATTTCATAATTTTGTCTAATATTTTAAATATAATTTTTTCCTTTTTATTGATTTCTTTTTTCTGGTTGTATATGCACATCAATTTTTTAAATACACATTTCTTTATGAATCTTGTTGGGAGAAAAAATCAGAACAAAAGGAAAAAAAACACAAGAGAAAATAAAAACAGAAGAAAAAGAAAAAAAAAGTGAACATAGCATGTGTTGATTTATATTCAGTCTCCATAGTTCTCTCTCTGAATGCAGATGGCATTTTATATCGAAAATTTATTAGCATTGCTTTGGATTATTGAACTGCTGAGAAGAACCAAGTCTATCATAGTTTATCATTGCACAATCTTGCTGTTACTGTGTACAATGTATTCCTGGTTCTACTTGTTTTGTTCAGCATTAGTACATGTAAATCTTTCCAGCCCTTTCTAAAATTAGCTTGTTCAGCATTTTTTTATAGAACAATAATAGAACATATACCATATTAACATAATCTTAACTGAAGTTATTGCATGTGTATTATTAACATAATCTTAACTGAAATTATTGTATGTGTATTATGTATGTTTTAGTATCATTTTAGTGTTTTATCATTTCTTCTCCACTACAATGCATTTCATCATGGCCAGGGAATCTGGAGTTCCTCTAACAATATGCCAAAGCACTTACTGTGTGACAGATCCCATGCAAATATTTAAATATGGGCCTAGACAAAAACTGTATGTCAGATTATCAGTCTGTAGTCTGCCTAGAGACTGGAGAGATTTATTGCCAGAAATTTGTCCATTGGGTGTAAAAGTTTGATTTTTTTTTCCTCAAGAGCAATTAACAGAAATTTTATATGAAAGCCTGGAAAGACTGACATAAGCATCAATGGGGGAAGTATCCAGAAAAAAACTAATAGATCTTTGAAATATTTATGTAATAAATGAATTCCTTCATAAAACTTCAAGACTTTCACTCTAGTATTTAATACTCTGTAAAAATCCTCACTTTAGAACCAAAAGGGAAATAATATTAAAGCTAATATAAATACCTACATTAGGGCCTTTACTATTTAGAAACAGGTTCAGTACTAAAGTAGAAAAGTGAACTCAAAATATATTTGGAGAATGTCAGCAAACAAGCATGCAATTGCTAAATATGACAATAAAATAATGACCAAAAATGATTTTAATGTATGGACTTGTAAAACTAGTTTCATTACTTTATGGTCCCATCTGAAAAACATCAATCCTCTTGAAAGTCCCATCCTTTAAAAGCAAATGGCTAACAGTTGTTAACATGTATGTCATGTCAGTAAGGATCAATTAAGTGCAAACCAATGCCTATCACTGTGCTAGTTGCTTTGGGGAGCTTATGGCCTTGTTAGGGAGAAAGAATTGAACATGTGAAACAATTAGAGAACAAAATAGCTCATATATAACCAAATTCTTAAATATGTTTTATACTTTAAGTGCCTTAAGAGTTCTTCAGAATTTGCATTTTAAAGAAAAATAAAGACACTTTCATCACTTTACAATATTATTTAAGACATTTTGAAAATGTACTTATTAATTCATTCAATTTTTTTCTCACTTTGAAGTCTCATCAGTTTTCTGAAAAAGCCTTCCTCCTTGAGCTTTTGAAGACACATGAAAATGGCTTAGAAAAACAGTATGAAGAAATTAAAAATGAAAGGAGTATACTTCTCCAAACCTTTGTAAGTATCTAGCTACTTTGAGGACTATATTTTACCAGTTTTGTAAAAGTATACTTGGGTAAGTCTTCAGAAAGGTATTCATTTATAGATAGATAGCCCTACTGAAATAAAATAGTACCAGGGACCAGTAAAAAGATCTCTTTATGATTGATATGTCATTATATTTTTAAAAAGAATTTTACAGATGCAAATAGGAAATTATTTGCAATTGTATTAAACACTTTCACTGAAGTCAGACTCTGATCCTTTCTCATGGATGGGTGGTGACTCATTTTTCAAAGATAACAAAATGTACACTGATAAGTCATATCATTATGACAGACTGTATGTCTGTTTTGAGGGGAACAAGCCTAACCAAATTTGGAGAGGTTTATCAGTGGAAGAATTAGCTGGTATTAATTTTTTTTCTCCGAAGAATTTTATAAAGAATAGTCTATCCAGGGTTGGATGGCTTTTAATCTTCATGGAATGAATATCTGCATTTATAAAAGCTTGAGATCTTTGGGGGTTTAAAATAGTTATAAAGATAATGGAATCCATTAGATCCTGTTTAAGACTCTTCCATTTTCATAAATTGGTTTTGTTGAATTTCCCTTTCTTCTATCCTTTAAAACTAGAAAGGATGTTCATATTATTTTGTTTGTAATTATTAATGCACTTTCACTTTTAGTATTATATTGTAAACTGGCTTATTTACCCATTTAATAGATTATAAGTGATTTGGAGAAAGGGGTTACTTCCCCTTATCATCTTTGTATCTTTAGCTTCTTTCTAGAGTGGTACTTGGCACATTTTAGCTCCTTCAAAATGTTTACTGAATTCTTGGATCATATACTTAGAACTGAGTCATACATGCTTCAGAAGCCATTTAGTCCAACCCATACCTGTATAGGATTTCTTCTTTAAAATCCCCAACAAGTTAATACACTATTTGATAGAAGAAATTGAGAGAAAAATCACACTTAAACAAGGCACGCCATTCTACTTTTGAATAGTTAAAAATTATTGACATTTCAATTCTGTCTCTCAACAGCTTACATTGATTACAAACCTCTGGGACCAAACAGAGTAATAATATTTCTTTTCCCACAAGGTAGACTTTTAGTACTTGAGGATAACTATCATGTTAAGTCTTAACTTCCTACAGAACATCCCCAGTTCTTTCAATGATCCTCACATAACATCCTGAGACCTTTAATATCCTCCTTTGGAAACTCTTATAGATGTTGATGCCCCTTCTAAAATATGATGGCAAGAGGTTTCATATGAAGGACAGAGATATCACCTCCTCCAGTCTAGAATGCTACTCCTCCAAATGTAGTCTAAGATAGCCTTGGCATTTTTGGTTTCCATCTTGTACTGTGAATTATAGATCCTCGTTTTTATGTGAAGGCTTTCTTAGCTATGTCATTTTTGTTTGGTACTTGTTAAATTTTGTGTTTTTTTTAACCTATGTCTGACTTTAACCTTATCACTGTAATTTTAGATGCTATGTTCAGTCCCTCATTCTAACCTCTTGAGATCTTTTTGTGTACTCTGTAACATACCAATTAGCTATCTTGGTCACTCTTCTGTATGGCATTTCTAAACTTAGTAAGAATGCTATTTATGCATTCATTTATATTGTGGGAAAAATTGTTAAAAGAGTACAGATTAAAGGAAAGATCCCTGGAAATACTCTAGATACCTTCCACCAACTGGACATAGATCTGTGATTGACTACTTTTTGAGATTGGGCTTCCAACCAACTTGACATCAAACTCCTTGTGTTTGTAATCTAGTTGATACCACTCTATTTTCTCTACAGAGATGAGATGAGAGACTTCATGAAATGTTTTGTTGAGATCTCAGCAGCTCAAGTCTTCAAATATTCTTCATGATTTTACCAATATAGAAATTAAGTAAAAAAGGAAAAAGAAGGAAAATAAATGAAGTTAAACTATTGTGACTTGCTCTTTATAAAGCAATACTGACTCTAGTTATCATTACTTCCTTTTTTAGATGCTCAGAATTTGTCTTTTTTATAATTCAGTTTAAGAATTTTTAGGGAACACTATCATTTGCAGATTCTACCATGCTGGAGAGGTTGAAAGAATGATTGTTTTCTAAGGACCAATCTGCTTAAATGTGGGAAGATTAGCCACCAGTGGGCTGCCTACTTGGTGATGATAGCTAGGGAAGAAAGAAAAATATAACCTTTGTGGACTTCTATTCCTTTAAAGAGTGTAGTAAATGATGGATAATAGTAATATCACACAGTGTGAGATTACTAGTGCAAATAAACATGAATTTAGCTTTTGGTGACCTCAATGCAAGAACCTCATCTAGTGAATGATACACTATAAAATCATATAAATCTTGATATTTTTACTATAAATGAGAATATAAAAATGGTGTATTTAAATGAGAGGAAGGCCCATATTTTGTTTTTGGAGAGGAAAATAGAGGAGTTGGTGGAATTAGTGTTATAGTGCATCCAAAGGCAACAAAAAAAATAATTCCACGGCACACTTGATGATTTTTTATTACAGTGCTTATGATAAGCATTTGTTTTGAAGATCATAAAGATAATTCAGTTTATGTATCAACATCTGTTCCAAGGGAGAAAGTAGAAAAAATAATCCTACAAAGAATTTTATGAGTCCCTCAAATGAAATCACAATATCTTTTAATTCTTGATTACTTGAATGCAAAGGTGGGCGTGAGGAAGCACACAAACAAAAATTTTGGAAATGTTCAGATTTGAGAAAAGAAAGAGAAGACCTTTTAGATTGTAGAGAAATTCTACACCTGTAGATCCTGTGTACTTTATTAAAGAAGGGATTTGAGAGGTAAAATTTGAGTATCACCTTCTTGAAGGAAGCCAGGAGTGATGGAAAAGAGGGAATACATTTCAAGTATGGTGGACAATTTGTAGATAATATTGCAATGATTATACTTAGGCCCTAACCATCATAGAGCTTATAAAATGATATCCATAGTCATTTGATAAATTTTGTACTATCCATTTAGTCAAAAAAGAGAAAGAACACAAGGGGATAAAGGATATCTGCTATCTGTAGAATAATATATGATTGAATGGATAACTTATAAAGCTCATTTGTCAGCACTTAAGTGTTGGACATCCAACATTCCTGCACAATGAGCAGAGTCCAGAGTGGAATATGAGAAGTAGAGTGAACAGGATTGCTTTGAGAAATTGTTTAGGGCCTTAATGAGCTCCAACTTTCTCTTGAAATAAAGATTGATATTTTTAAACCATTATTTATATAATTTTGCAGTATGTCTGTGGGTAATGAAATACTACTTTTTCCACAGAATTAAAGGTGTGGATTATAAGAGAGGCTCATTTAAAGCATGAGGTGATTAAAATATATTTAGTAGTGAAAAAACAGCATAAGAGAAAAATATGAATGAATCAAAAAGGGTATAGCTAAGTCTTAAGAAGGAGAGATAAACAATGGAGAATCCTTGTACTTCAGCGGCATCCATTAAATGTCAAAAGGTCTAGAGGAAAGCCTCAGGCTTGGAGGATAGACTCTCAGTGGAGGAATTATTAGAGGATATGGACAAGATTAACTAGAATGAGAATATGTAGGTAGGTTGTAATCTGAAATATTAGAAGAATATCAAGTTGATGAAATTACAGGTCCAACAAAAATATTAAAGAAGGATTTGATTATTATATATTACATATTAAAGAAGGATTTTTCTGGGAATTAAGGTCAGTGTCACTGGAGAATAACATTATCTTCCATTTTAGATAGAAATTTAGACAATATCTGTTCTCTAATATAATAGCACCTTTGACATTCAGCATGATTTTTCAGAGAATAATAATGGTGTTTCAGTAATCCTATTTGCCTATACTTTCTATTTTAGGGCCTGTTCTAGTGTCCTAGAATATAGTTCATATGGGGGTGGTGATTTGAATTTATTAAATATAGTTATGTCCTCTCATAGTACTTCCTTACTTATCTTCGATCCTAACTTCCTATTAACAATTTTGTTCTGTCTTTTCTAAACCAAAAACTATTCTCTCTGGCAGAGAAAGCAAAAGCAAAATCAGAATTGAATAGATCTTCACTCTTTCTATATCTGTTATCATCAATCAGACCACCTCTAAGCATCTGCCTTATTCTTTCTTTCCTCCTCCTATTCTACAAATTAAATATTTTTAAGTCCTTGTTTTTTCCACATTTTGGCATGGAAATAACCCTGGTGTCTATGACATCAGAATACAAGATCTGTCAGAAACAACTAATCAATCAATCAACTAGCATTTATTAAATATCTACTATGTTTAGAAATAGATTAAGTGGTGATATGTCATTTTTACTGTTATAAATAACCAAATTAGATATAATGAATATATGAAGAAAAACACTTTCTGTATCCAGAGAAAGAACCAATAAATAGAATCTTTGTATCTAATAGTAGCCATCACTAGGTGAGGGAGAAAAAGAAAAAGAAAAAAAAAGAAATAAATTTACATAATAACTATTATATATGTAAAAGAAATAGCAAGTTGTACAGAATAGATTTGCAGTCTCATGTGCAATTTATCTATTTTATTATACTATGTTATGAAAATGTTTGTTTTATTCTATAAATTAAAATAAATAAATTAAAAAAGAATTTAAATGCTTAGAAGGGCAATTAGTTCGTATAATGGATAGAGAACCAGACTCATCTTCCTGATTCTGCATCTGTAGTGGGTCAAGTCACTTAATCCTGTTTTCCTCAGTTTGCTCATCTGTATAATGAACTGGAGAAGGAAATGACACACCCTGCTAGTGTTTTTGCCAAAAAAAAAATCCCACTAGAACCCAAATGGGGTCACAAAGAGTCAGAACCAAGTAAAATGACTGAACAATGACAAATTATGTCAGGCACTATGGGTACAAGGAAAAGCTAAAAACATTCTTGACTTTCAAGGAGCTCACAGCCTAATCAGAGGAAACAACTATGTGCTAATAACATATATACAGGATAAATTGAGGGTGGTTTTAGATGAAAAACATTAAGTTTAAGGAAAACTAGGATAGAACTTAACAGAATGCAATACTCTTAGGTGAGACTTGAAGGAAACTAAAGAAACCAAATTGGGGAAATAAGGGGGGGGACAGTTCTAGGCATGGTGGGTGCCAGTCAGGAGATGGGCAAGCAAGGAGTCCCCTGTCCCTGTATCATAGAAAATATGGGAGTGAACTGGGACAAGATGGAAAGGTAGAAAAGGACCAGATTAGGAAGGACTTTGAAAGCCAAACAGAAGATTTTATATTTGAACCTGGAAGTAAAAGAAAGCCACTAGAGCTTATTGATAAGAGTGGATAAAATAGACCTGCATTTTAGGAAGATTAGTTTATAGTTTCACCTGAAATTATGGAGCTGGCAAGAAGTTGTCTTTTCTCAGCTAAGTCTGCAGACATTCGTCTGCTGGATGGACTTAAAATATTACAGGCACAGCTATTCTTGATGACCACCTTTGATTTTTAGAGAGTTTATAACATGAGTTGGTAAAGGGGATACTCATGTGAAAAAATCAGTTCCTTTCCCCTTGAAATAATAAGCAAGTGGGAAAATTAGGATTATTATTAATCTTTTGTTTCTTTTAAAATCAGCTCCATGCCTTTCTCTTGGAAGAACACTCAATAATTTAATTGATTTGAATACATCAAAAAGTCAGAGAATTATCTCTCTTTTATCTGTTCTTACATTTATTATATTCTACTTCATATTATGCTTATTTAAATACTTATGTATCTCTATTATTGAATTATAATCTTCTTGAGGGTAAGAACAACATTGTTTCTCATCAATGTATTTCTCATTATGTGAACATAGCCTTGCACCTTTTTCAGAAATAGTTGGTTGAATTGAATTACCTTTTGTTAAACTAGGTCCAAGAACAGCATTATTTGTTTTAAATCAAAAGGAGGAATGTGCAAATTTATCCAAGTGGGCCTTATTTTATTTCTTTTAAAATTTATTTCAGAAATACATTAACATTTAGGTACCAGCATGATTAATATTTTATTAAAATTCAAATTTCTACTACAAATCAGCTATTGATATTTCATAGAATTTTAGATATATTATTTAAAACTAAAGTTTGGAATGAAAGAATATAAACTCCATAAGAAAGAGACTTTTTTGTTTGGTGTTTTCTTTGCATTTTCTGCACCTAACACAGTACTCTTTATAGAATAACATGGGATGAGTGTTTGGCCAATTACATTGAGTTGAATTTAATTTAAAAAAATTTAGAACTAAAAATGATTGGAAAGATCACCTCACTCAAAACCCCGAGATAATTAAACTGAAGTTATGAGAGCTTTAGGGACTTGTCCAAGATGTAATGGATATTAAGGGGAAAAACAGGATCTGGACTCTTCTTCAAACTCTCCACTCCAGTATTAAAGACATTAGAGATCTCTTCAGCCAAATGTCTTGTTTTACAAAATAGGAAACCGAATCTTAATTTATCATAGCTTTATTTAGATATTTAAGAATCTTTTAATTTTCCTTTTATAAAGGTAATTTTTTAAATTTCCCAGGAAACTCCAGCAAATATTGTAAAGGACATATTTTCCCTCAAACATAGGTAAAATGTACAATTATACTTTTAAAATGAAAAGAAAATAATGAAGATGACTTTGAGTAAAAAAATGAAATAAAATGAATAAATGTGAATAAAATTTTTTATTAGATTTTAAAGAAATATGGAAACTTTCATATAAATGTCTTGAGTAAGATAACTATATTTTTTATCGTATATTATATATTTTTTTCTTTTAAAGAAAGGTCTTATTTTAATGATGTGATATATTTTCAGGCAACCTATGGTTGGATCAATATGGTAGGTATGCTTCTGGTTGAACAGTTTCAATTGTTTTTATTATTTTAATAGATATATTTTTAGAGTAGTGACAAAATGGCATACCTTAGAGATCACATAAGAGAATTTTCTCTGTAGCTAGGCAGCATTAGGAGTTAAGAATCAGGAAGATTCTTCTGGTACACTTCTGGCTTCAGACACTTATTAGTTGTATGAGCCCAGGCAAGTAACTTCATCTTGTTTGTCTCAGTTTTCTCATCTGTAAAATGAGCTCGAGAAGAAAATGGCAAATCAGTCCAGTATCTCTGCCAAGAAAATCCCAAATAGGGTCATGAAGAATTGACTCAAACTCAAACAAGTCGATGATAGAACCTCTTAATTTTTTCTATGCCCAGAAAAGTTAGAGTCTTGCCCAGGCTTATGAAGCTAATTAGTTGCAGGGAGAGATCTAGAATTCAGATCACTGGACTCCCCAAGCCTGTGTTTAGGGTTTTATTTTTTAAAATGTCATCCTTCAATGGAAGAACTTTGCCAAACAAGAAATTTTCTAAAATTTTAAATTAAAAATGTTATTCAAAATGATTAAGTGAATTTTAAAACCATTAATGTGGAATTAAATAAATTTAGGTGCAAAACTTTAAAAAATAGAGAAAATCCTTAAAAAAATTTCATTGTAATTCTTACTATATGCTAAATTCTTAAAGGAAAAAATGTTATTAGTTTCCATGTATGAGTTTTCATTTCTATATTTCAGGAGACTATGAAGAAAAAAATAAAAGAAGAGGAGGAAAGATTTACTAAGAAGATTACAAACTTCAATAATGAGTATGGATTAATAAATAAAAGAGAACTTTTGATTAGAGAAAAAGTCAAGATGGAAATATCTGATTTAGCGAAACAAGAAAATATTTTAAAAAGTGGTAGGTATACCTTGGGTTTTTTGTTTGTTTGTTTGTTTGTTTGTTTGTTTTGGTATCATTAGTCAGTTGGGTGTTTCTGCTTAGTGAAATGTCAGACTTTAAGTTTAACACATTACATACAACAAGTTTTGTTGTAACTTGTTTTTAATATCCCATCTTTATATATTCCTTTGCTTTAATAAACTTACTATATCAGACTAGAAGTATTATAAGAAACATTTGAATGTCTGGAGAGAAAAGGACTCTGGAGGATTTTTTTTTTATTTTTTCAACTTATCTTAAAGTCTCAAGACCATAATGTGAACATCATCTCATATTCTGCTAGAATGTATAGACCTGATTGGATTCTGACCTTGGACTACACTCTGAAACCTAATTTCTCTCAGAAAAAAATCCTTCATATGAATTTGTTTTGGAGGTATTTACTTCTTTCTCATAAAGAATGCACAGCTACATGACCTCTAAGGCATTTTAATATGTTTTTCCAGCAGAATTAGTTATTGGATCATAGCCTAAGACATTCCTTTCTCAGATGAATTGCTGTCAAATTCTCTTCACTGTTATTAGAGAAGACAGCTAAGTGATACAGTAGATAAGAGTATTGAACTATAGTCAGGAAGGCTTTGGTTCAAATGTGATCTCAGACATTTATTATGTGTATGACCCTGGCCAGGTCATTTAGCTTCCGTCTGTCTCAGTTTCTTCATGTGTAAAATGAAGATAAAAATAACATCTATCTCCTGGCTTGTTGTAAAGATAAAATGGTGATGTTTGTAAAGCACTTTGCAAGCCTGACAGCACTATATAAATGCCAGCCATTTCTTTATTTCTCCTTTTTCTCCTCGTCTTCCTCCTCCTTCTTCCTCCTCCTCTACCACCAGCACCATCACCATTACAATTACTACTTTTATGGTTATCCTTTGACTTGTTAGTTTCATTCAGACCATCTGAAAGAGTACTGAATTTGGTGCTGGAGAATATGGATTTTTAATCTCAGCTCTACTGCTTCCTGTGCAGTATAACCTGTGTAAAATGAATTAAAAAACAACCTATAATAGCTTAAAACTACAATAAGACTTTGGGGATACCTTGCACATTTGGGGACTCATGGTAGTTTATTTAAAGAATTATATTTTATCTTTTTCCAATATATTTTGTTCAAAAAATTGTTAATATTCCAGTCAAGATGACAGAGTAAGAGGATTTAAGGAACTTTGATTTTAAAAACAATAAATGGAAACACTAGGAAGAAGAAATCAGGCTGAAGAATCACTCAGGAAAAAATTATAATCAATTAAAAGTAAAAATAAGCAAAATGAAAAAAAAATGTTGATATAATTTAGAGAAAATAAATCAGCTAAATTACCAGAAACAATGCAAGTGGAAAGAGAAACTATATAAAATCTCCTGAGAGACATCCTTAAATTGATAATGAAATTAAACAAGAGTTAACATTGGAAAAAATAAGAGAAAATGTCTTAAACACTATAATTAAAAGATGCTGAAAATAATTAGAAAGAATTAATGAAGAAATGGTCAATAGGAAAAAATTCTAGCAGAAATAAAAAATCTAAAGATATAATCTTTTGGAAATAGTTATTTGGGTAAATACATAGTCTAATTTTATTCATGCTTTCATCCAAACTTGAAAATTCAGTGTGATCACAGTAAAGTGCTTCATATGTATTTAATTATTTGGATAGTTAATAGAAATTAAATCACACAATGCAGAATAGCTGAAAATAAATTTTATGACATTACAAAATCACAGAATAACAAAATCATAATACTATCCAAACATTAAAAAGCTTTGTAAAGTGAAATGTCAAATTTAAAGAATAGATCATGATGCAACAAATCTACTCAGAATGTCTGACATATTAGAGAAAAAAATTGGAGGGGTATTTTGAACAGTATGTTTTGGGAAATCTCTCAAAGAAAAATTACTAGAATTTTAAAAACCAAGTAGCAAAAATGCAACTAGAAGGAATTTGTACGACCTCAACAAGAACCCAAGTTTAATTAAGCCTAGACAAATTGTAAACTTGAACATTACAATTAGAAGGAAAAAAATTACCTGAAACTACCCAAAGAAATCCAGAAATTCAGCTCAGAATAAACAATTTTCAAGGGTATAGAGGACAACTGGAAAAATTGAAATAGAACAAATAAAACCTTAAGAAATATGGACACTTTAATCAAGAGAAAGATGTAATCTCATCAATGTGAGTGCTCCCTCAAGTGGTAAAGATCATAACCTAGAGTGGGAAGCAACACAGTACAGTGGAGTGACCAATGGATAGGGGACCAAATCCCAGCTCTACTTGATATTGGCACCTAGGTGGTGCCAGAGTGCACAGAGAACTGGACCCAGAGTCAGGAAGACCTGAGTTCCAATGTTACCTTGGATACTTTTAGCTGTGTGACTCTGGGCAAGTCACCTAACCATAGTTTGCCTTGGTTTCCTCAACTGTAAAATGAGGATACTAACCACTTATACCTCTCATGGATTCTGTGAGAGTCAGACAAGATTATACTTGTAAAACACTTAGCCCAGTGCCTGTAACAGGGTAGATGCCTTACAAATGTTATTACTCTTGGACAAGTCTCTTAACCCCCCCTTAGTGTCTCAATTTTAATGTGTGAGAAAGTTGGAATCAGTGACTTTATCCTATTATATGCTACTGTGTGCGTATCATATACTACCCCTTACTTGTATATGTCTATGTTTACTACTAGGTCTGAGTTCAAGGAGGGCAAGGTCTCTTGCACATCTTTTGATTTCTCACAGTATTTCATGAGGAATAGCAATAATTTTTCTTTGTTTTTTCCTCTCTGTCTCTGTCTTTCTCTTTGTCTCTGTCTCTGTCCTTTCTCTCCTCCCTCCCTGTCTCTTTGTATCTCTCTCTCTGTGTTTTTGTCTCTTTCTCTGTGTTTGTTTCTCTCTCCCCCCTTTCTTTCTCTCTGTCTTTCTCTTTCTCTTTGTCTCTGTCTCTGTCTCTTTCTCTCCCCCCTCCTGTCTCTCTGTATCTCTCTGTCTCTTTCTATTACTGTCTCTTTCTATGTGTTTATGTTTCTCTCTCCCCCCTCTCTTTCTTTCTCTCTGTTTCTCTCTTCATTCTCATACTTTCCATTTTGGAGACAGAATTTTTCTTTTCCATCCTTTTCCATTCCATCCAAAAATGATAAAATGAAACATGTGCTTTGTTCTGTAAATGTTTATGAATCTAAGTTGAAATGCTTTTCAGTCACTGTCATGTTTAATGTCTAGATTATTTGTCTAAATATATCTTAAATCAACTAACCCTGCCTAATTTATTCTGTTATTTTTTTTCTTTTTAAATTTATAAGGTTATACTGGGCTTCAACTTTCTGTGAGCATATCTCTTTTGGATCATTGCTGTTTAGTCATTTCAGTGGTGACCCCATTTGAGGTTTTCTTGGCAGAGACAGTGGAGTGGTTTGCCATTTCCTTCTCTAGCTCTTTTTATATATGAGGAACCAAGACAAAACAGGGTTAAGTGACTTGCTTGGGATCACTCAGCTAAATAAGTGTTTAAGGCTAAATTTGAACTCATAAAGATGAGTCCCTGGTTTCAGGTCTGGCATTCTACCCACCGTGTGCTACCTAGCTGCCCCTCTCCTTTGGATATTAAAGTATAATTATATTTTTATATAATAGACAAGATTTGTTATCTTCATGGATGGATAGGCACAGGACAATAGTTAATTCAGAAATCTTTTAAAATCTGTCATGCTATTTAATATGTTACTTTTTAATTATATTTCCCATGATTTTAATTTAAAATAGTTTAAATTCTATACGCATAAACCAACTGGCAAATTACATGGTGTGATAAAATTTCGAGTAGAATTTGGATGAATAGTATTCATTAATATAGGATGGTTCAAAATAGTTGATATTCACTATCAAGGGTAGTATTTCAGGGGCAGCTAAGTAGTGCAGTGGATAGAGCACCAGCCCTGAAGTCAGGAGGACCTGAGTTCAAATCTGGTCTCAGATACTTAACATTCCCTAGCTGTGTGACCCTGGGCAAGTCACTTAACCTCAATTGCCTCAGCAAAAAGCAATAAATAAATAAATAAATAAGTGTAGTATATTGCAGGTCTAGACAAAAAGGAAGTGATTTAGTCAGGGATAGAGCTATAGAAAGCTTCTTCATTCCTATAGCCATGGAGCAGTACATGAGAATGAATGATGAAAGTTGATGAAAGTGGCCTAGGAGCATATTGGACAGCTGGGGAATACCAGTTTAAGCCTAAAATTTACTACACTGATAATCCAATATTGACTATAACAGAGAGCTGTAATGATAATTGCTATATTAAATAAATGTTTTCTCAGAAATGAAGTCAATGGAACATAAAAATATTCAGTTAAATGAACTTCAGCTACAAAAGAATGAATTGATGCAGGAACTATTTATTCTTCAGAAAAAAGTTAAAGGTATTACTTCAATATTTAATAAGTTTAAGTCTTATAAACTCTAATGGAAATGATTATATGTCTATATGGTAATAAAGGAAAGATAAAAGTATATAAACCAATTTTATTATACTGCCTTTCCATTAGAGGTTTTTTTTGGCAAAATCACATTGAAAGAAAATCAGTGGAGTCTTTGAACAACAAGAAAAATACTATATTGGCCACTTGCGACATAGTGGGGTTTTTTAATATAATAGCCAGACAGTTTGTTTCATAAGGTGATGTTTGATGTTGTTACTGTTTGTTGTTGGGGTTGTGTGTGTGTGTGTGTGTGTGTGTGTGTGTATGTATACATGTGTTCGCTATGATGGGAGGGGGAAAGAGTTAAATTATTTTTGTATTAAATTTTGTTAATGCCTTGAAGTAGTATTTTTTTAAAAAATCAACTATACAATTTTGTACATTTAAACCAAAAAAGTACTGAAACTTTTTGTATAGAAGAATATAGGTGATACTTAACAGAATCAAAGAATCCTGGATATGTAAGGGAAAATATTTCAATCCAATCATCTCCTATTATAGGAAATAGACCTACAGAAGTAACTTCCCCAGGTCACTTAGCTGATAGTCACAAAGAGAAGCCAATCTTAGAAGTAACCATGTCATTTTTATCTTTTAGTTATTGAAAATAATGTAAATGAAGCCATATGTACCACCAAATTTTTAGAGGAAGAAAAGTTCAGAATCAGCAACAAGCCTCAGAATGACCCTGAATGTATAAGGTAAGGCCTGTTATAACTGTATATTCTGCCTTGCTCTGGAGATGTGGCGCCATGGCAGTCACTACCCTTGGAGTCTATCAGCTGAACCATCATCCCCAGTCCTTGTTTTGTAACTGGAACTTCTAAGGGCTTTTCTGGTCAAGATTTCTGGGGAAGAGAGGCTGGAAAGAAAGGAATCAAAAGTTGGAATAGGGGGCGGAGCCAAGATGGCGGAGTGAAAAGGTGACTTTCTGCCTCTCCTCCGATCTTCTCTCAAATCAACAATAAAATAAGCCTCTGAACTGATCTTCAAGTCAACAAACTCAGAAATATTTGGGCACGGCTCTCTGGAGAACTTCATATCAGGTTAGTCGGACTCGGACAGAGAGATAAATAGACGACCCCTGTGCAGGCCGGAAGTGAGGGTGGGACTCAGCTCAGCTCATCCTGGAAGAAATTCCAAACTCCAAACTCCAAATTCCAAACACCTGGAGTTTATCTGAGGCACTCGGGACACTCTGCCCTGATTGGGGACAGGTGTTCTGGCAGACTTGCCTTGTTTAAGGAGTAATTCGGACTTAGTCCTAGCCCCCACCGGCCCAGCACCTTAAGTCAACTCGCCGAAGTGCCCCAGGGCAAAGCGTCTTCAGCCAAGGTTTTTTTTTTTCCCCTACCTTAAAGAGATATCCACTCTGTCTAAAAAAAAAATGATGAAGAAGCAAAAGAGAGCTCTCACCATAGACAGCTTTTATCAAGGCAAAGAAACGACCTCAGATACAGAGGTTTCTTTAGACAAAAATCCAGAAAAAAACAGCAAGGACCATCACTGGTCCCCGTTTCAAAAGGCCTTTCTAGAAGACTGCATAAAGAACCTCAAAAGAGAGCTGGAGGATAAATGGGAAAATAAACTGAAATCAGTGCAAGAAGGATACAGTATCTTGCAAGAAGGATATGATGCTCTGCAAAAGAGATATGAAAAAGACACCAATTTATTAAAAAATAAAATTAGTCAAGTGGAAAAAGAGTGCAGTGAACAAATTGGCCAGTTACAAAAGGAACTTAAAAAGGTAACTGAAGAAAACAACACTTTAAAAATAAGAATTGAACAAATGCAAGTGAATGACTCACTAAGACTTGAAGAATCAGTCAAACAAAAACAAAAAAATGAAAAATTAGAAGAAAATATGAAATATCTCCTAGGAAAAACAACTGACTTGGAAAATAGATCTAGGAGAGACAATCTAAGGATTAGTGGACTTCCTGAAAGCCATGATCAAAAAAAGAATCTAAACACTATCTTTCAGGAAATCCTGAAAGAAAACTGCCCTGAGATTGTAGAATCAAAGGGCAAAATCACCATTGAAAGAATTCACCGATCACCTCCTGAAAGAGACCCCAAAATTAAAACCCCAAGGAATATCGTGGCTAAATTTCAGGACTATAGCACCAAGGAACAGATTCTGCTAGCAGCGAGAAAGAAACAATTCAAATACCAAGGATCAATAATTAGAATCTGTCAGGATCTGTCAGCTTCCACACTGAAGGATCGAAGGGCTTGGAACCAGATATTCCGAAGGGCAAAGGAACTTGGATTACAGCCAAGAATAACCTATCCAGCTAGAATGAGCATTATCCTCCAGGGAAGAAGATGGTCATTCAATGATATACGTGAATTTCACCTATTTCTAATGAAAAGACCGGATCTGAACAAAAAATTCGACACCCAAACACAGAACTCAAGAGATGCATAAAAAGGTAAAAAGGAAAGGACTCTTGAGAACTTTATTTTTACTAGGGGGATACTCAAAGTTTGGGGGTATAATTAACTAAATATTACTTTGATAATATGAAAAAGAGAACTAGAGGGGAAAAGGTTGTCATACTGGGGAAAAGAGGGAAAAAGTGGTAAAATAAGATCTAAAAAAAAAGGGAGGTAAAAACAAGGTAAAATCACTTGAAGAGGCAAAGAAAACCTAATATAATTGAGAGAAAGGGGAGGGAGACGAGCACTGTGTAAATCTTACTCTCATCAGGTTGGGCTCTAAAAGTGTATATCAGACATTTGATTTCACATAGAAACTTGTCTGTTGCTAGAGGGAAGTGGGAGGGAAAGGAGGAAAAGTAAGGGACAAACTAATAGAAGGGAAAATAGAAGAATCAGGGGAAAGGAGTAAAAACGGGGAGGGGATCTAAAGGGTAGAGTATTGTTTGGGGGAGAGGGTCATCAAAAGCAAAGTACTGAGGAGGGGGGAAGGGAGAAAGGGGAAAGGAAAGGGGAGTATTGTTTGGGGGAGGGGTCATCAAAAGCAAAGTACTGAGGTGGGGGGAAGGGAGAAAGGGGAAAGGAAAGGGGAAAACATAACTTGGGTAAATAAGATGGCAGGAAATAAAGAATTAGTTATTCTATCTGTGAATGTGAATGGGATGAACTCTCCCATAAAGCGGAAGCAGATATCAGACTGGATTAAAAACCAGAATCCCACAATATGTTGTCTACAAGAAACACATCTAAAACATAGTGACACATATAGGATAAAGGTAAAAGGCTGGAGCAGGACCTATTATGCTTCAGGTGAACAAAAAAAAGCAGGGGTAGCAATCCTTATCTCAGATCAAGTAAAAGCCAAGATAGATCTAATCAAAAGAGATAAGGAAGGAAACTATATTTTATTAAAGGGTACCATAGATAATGTAGCAATATCTATACTAAATATATATGCACCAAGTGCAATAGCACACAAATTCCTAGGGGAGAAATTAAGAGAGATGCAAGAAGAAATAGACAGCCAAACGATACTAGTGGGGGATCTCAATCTTGCTCTCTCAGAATTAGATAAATCAAACTACAAAATAAACAAGAAAGAAACTAGGGAGATAAACCAATTATTAGAAAAGTTAGGTATGATAGATCTATGGAGAAAGTTGAATGGAGATAGTAGAGAGTTTACTTTTTTCTCAGCAGTCCATGGAACCTATACAAAAATTGACCATGTATTAGGGCATAAAAACCTTAAAATCAAATGCAGAAAGGCAGAAATAGTAAATGCATCCTTTTCAGATCATGATGCAATAAAAATCACATGCAATATAAGGCCAGGAGAAAATAAACCAAAAGGTAATTGGAAATTAAATAATCTAATCCTGAAGAATGAATGGGTGAAAGAGCAAATCATAGACACAATCAATAATTTCATCCAGGAGAATGACAATAAGGAGACAACATACCAAAATTTGTGGGATATGGCCAAAGCGGTTTTAAGGGGCAATTTTATATCTCTAGATGCTTACTTGCATAAAATAGAGAAAGAAAAGATCAATGAATTGGGCTTATTATTAAAAAAACTAGAAAAAGAACAAATTAAAAACCCTCAATTAAATACCAAATTGGAAATTCTAAAAGTAAAAGGAGAAATTAATAAAATCGAAAATAAGAAAACTATTGAGTTAATAAATAAAACTAAGAGTTGGTTCTATGAAAAAACTAACAAAATAGATAA